>CATIWR010050932.1:0-26324 GCA_949677035.1 Omphalea diandra | reverse complement strand
ACAACAACCTCTCTAGAGTGTTTTAACAGGCTAACACTACAACCTTTACAAATGGTGTTTATGCTCACACCAAATAATCAATTAAAGAAGAGAAAAGATTGAGTAGCAAAATTGCAAGAATTTGGTTATAAAGTTATTAATTTTCTTGCATTTACATCTGTTTGGTGAGGTATTTATAGCCTCTACCCACCAAAGAGACATTGCAATAAAATTGGTACAAGATCTTCAAAGTGTGTTTGACAGATTTTTGCATGAAATGTTTGACAGTCTTTGTTTGCGGTCGCTACTACTCATTCGTGGTCGCGAAATCCAAATTCCTTAAGGAAAACTCTATTTGTGTCTAACAACTAGTCCATGTGGCAACTTCTGATTGGTTTACTGAGAAAATGTAGTTGTTTCCTTTCACTTGCTTTCAGAAGTCATGGTTGCTAGCTTTCTTGTACAGGCCGCGACAGAAGGACACGAATTCATCTGCCAAAGATGGTCATCTTCTTGCTCATGCGGTCACTACCAACAAGATGCCTCTGTGAAATTTGACTTCCAACGGTCTGCTAGGACATTTGTCATGCTGTGGTCATGGACTTGCTTATCTCTTGAGTTATTTCAAAATTTGTGGTCGCAACTAGGGCGTGGCACACACCGCGAATTCGTCTGCCAATTTTGGACTCCATCATTTGGATGAATCGCGACTGAGAATGGCTCCACGATTTCACCTGTCTGACTTCTTGCAAGTCTTCTAATGGATCACGGTCGCAAATCCAAGGTAGCGGTCACGATTTAGAAGACATTTCACATACTTTGAAGATTTTAAGCTACATCCAACTTCCAACTTAGATAAAAACTAAAGGCTGCAAAACAACATTAATTTGAAACATTAGACATGATCAATCTCCTTTGTCAATATCAAAAGTGGTCGAAGACTTGGGGTTAACCACCCTAGTCCAACACAAATCAAGTTTATTCATTTTTGCAAATCTATTTTAGAGAGAGAAAGTTTTTCATTATATATTATTTTCACTCTAAAATATATTGAATATAACTTTTAATGTTTCTTATTATTTGAAATAAAAAATCATGAGTTTTAATATATTATGGATGAAAATAGTTAAAAATAGACATTTTTTAGCTCAAAACCAATTATAAAGAGAGAGGAAATTGAGTTGCTGAAAGTTAAAGATGATATTTGCATTTAATTCTTCTTACACAGTAAAACGTTTACAAACAGTTTGCAGAAAAATATTTAATTTAGTTTTATTTTTAGTTTACTTCTGGTTTATGAGACTATCGATAAAGCAAAAAAAAAAATTTTAAATGTAGACATCCTTTTCAAATTTTAACAAACATGATCTTTTCTTTCTTTTTGACTGATTTTTAACTCAAAAATATTTTAAAAATTAAGTACATTAAACAAATTGTCAGAGAAATGTTTATTTTAGTTTTATTTTAGGTTTACTTTTGATTTATGAAACCATGGATAAAACAAAAGAAGAAAAAATAATTAGAACTTAGACATCATCTTCAACCTCTAAAAAACACTATTTTCTCTCTCTTTATGATTGATTTTTAACTCAAAAATATTTTAAAAATTAAGTACATAAAACAGATTGCAGGAAAATGCTTATTTTAGTTTTATTTTGGTTTTACTTTTTGTTTATGAAACCATGGATAAAAGAAAAGAAGAAGAAGAACAATTAAAACATAGGTATCATCTTTAACATCCAACAAACACAATTTTCTCTCTTTTTTACTGATTTTTAACTCAAAAATATTTTAAAAATTAAGTATGTAAAACACATGGAAAATGTTTATTTTCATAATTTGCTTTTGGTTTATGAAACCATAGATAAAATAAAAGAATAAGGAGAACATTTAAAACATAGGCATCATCTTCAACCTTATAATTTTCTCTCTTCATGATTGATTTTTAGCTCAAAAATGTTCATTTGTTAACTATTTTCCATTTAAAATGAACAAAACTCATTATTTTTTTATCCAAAACAACAATAACAACAAAAATAACTCATAATTTTTCATGTACAATATATCAAAACTCATAATTTTTATTATAAAGAATAAAACGAAACAACAAAAACACATTAAATCTATTTAGAGAGAGAAATATTTTTGTGTGTCATCTTCTTTTTTCTTTTCTTCTTTTTTTTTTTTTTTCCTTCTTCATTCTTTTTTCTTCTTATTCTTTGTTTCTTTTTTCATGTAAAAAAAAAAAAAGTAAACAACTAAAACTAAAAAGGTAAAAAAAAAAATGAAAAACTTAAAGTATAAAATTGTCATTATAACAAACCATAAAATGTCTTTTTTAGGTTAATACGAACAACCAAGGCAAGACCAAAGATCCAATTCAACTTCAAGGTCAAATTATAAGAGGAAGGCTCAAGAAGTTCAAGGATGCAATTCGAGCATTCATGCAATAAGGAATTACATGTGGGTTTGCCCAAAATCCATTAGAAGGAATTAGAGCATCTTCTTCAAACCAAAATAAAGCCCTTTATACCTTAATTGCATGGAAAGAACCTTAAGAATAAGGCTATAAGTCAAAGGAAGGCTAATGGATGGATGACATGGTCGTATCTTAAATGGGTTGAAAGTAAAGGACACACACAACTAAAATGCATAGTCATGCTTCAAGGAACCCAGTTTGGGCAGAATGCAAGGGACACACACGATCATACGTCAAGGGAGAGTTTTGTTAAATTAAGGATCGCAACACCACACGACTATGTGATTGGTCGTACACCTTAAGATCTTTCTATTTTATCTATTTTTCATAAATGAATTTGGAGTTGTTTCTTCCTATTTAGATAGGATTCCTATCTAAGGTGTATTTCTTATTTATATATAATTTTGTTTAGGAATTTTAAACTTTTTCCATGTTGGAAACTTCCCTTTGTAAGGCTATAAATAGCCCATATTCAGTTAGCAATGATAAATGATTATTCCTTTGGCTTAAAGATTATTATGAGATTTAATTATCTTCATAAGTTCTTAAAAGGACTATGTGAGACTGTTCAATAAATGCTTAATAATTTCATAAAATTATTTAATCTAGGTTTTAAATTAGTTAGTTAATTTAAGGTGGGGATTAATACCACTTAAGTCTTTATAATCTAGGTTGCTAGAAATAAGTTCTCTAGAGGTCTAGTTGGGATTTAAGGATTTATCTTATATTGATATTTGAATTAAGACTTAGGACTTGTGTTCAACATATGGGTAAGGATTTCAACCAACCTCATTCATATCATTTGGTATCAGAGTAAAGGTTAATTCAAGATCAAAGGTATCATTCTTTCTTTCTTGTATTTTGCGTGTTATTATTTTGTTCTTCATTCTTTATTCTTCTTCTTCTTTGCATCATTTGACTATTCTTAGATTCTTCCATTCAACTTTTATTTTCTACATTGTTTCTCATTTCAATTCAATTCTTTTTGTGCCTAATTTTTTTTCTTTGTGTCTAAGGTTGAACATTATCCAAAATTTTAAGAAAGGGCAAAATTATTAAAATACCCTTACTTTGCACAATTAAGCTACCTTATTATTTTCATTGTGTTTTTGAATTGTTTCTTGAAATTCAAAGTTTTTTTTTTTTAGCTTCTAAAGGTAATTAAAAAAAGAAAAAATAAAAGAAAGAAGATAAGAATTTCAAAGGTTCTATTTGAAGCCACTTTTAAAAAATCTTTTTTTCATTCAGCCTAGGCATAATTTTTACCATATCCTTGAGTTCAAACACTAATTTGCAACTTCAAACTCCTTTTGAATTCTTATATTATGATTAAGTCTTTAGAAATATGTTTTTGTAACCAATTATGTTCTTTTCAATTTATTTATTTTCTAAGTATCTTAAGAGTTAGTTTATACTTGTTTGTGTTTGATTTAAGCTTCACTTAGCATAAAGTAACTTAGTCTTAAAAGAACTTAAAGAAAAAAATCTTAAGAGGTAAAAGGCAAAAGTGGTGAGTTCATAAGAGGATAAAAGCCAATTTGAATTAAACACGAGAGTGAGCTATAATAATTGAGCCTAAACATGTAAGGGAGAGTTTTGTGAGGTTTTATTTATTGTTTACTAACCATGGCAGATTTAAAGAAAGTCGAAAAAGATTCTGAATTGAAGTCATTCCTCAAAGGCTTTAGTGATTCCATACAAAAGATGGAAAGGGACATGCATGCAAGGATGGGGCAATTAATGGACAATGTGGAAAAGATAGAAACTAGTCAACACACTAATGCTTCCAATACCACCTGTACCAACCCAAGGCAACCTAGTCATGGGAGATCTATGGATGATGATGAGGAGAGCGATTTCAAAGAGGAGATTTCTTAAAGGTCTCACAAGTAAGATAACAACCTTAGTGGTATCAAGATGATGATTCCTACCTTCGACAATAAGAGTGATCCTGAGGCATACCTATCATGGGAAAAGAAGGTAGATTTTGTATTTGATTGTCATAACTATAGTGAGTAAAAGAAAGTTAAGGTTGTTGTTGTACACTTCTATGGTAGGATCAAATTTTATGTTCTAGGAAAAGATGTGGGGATGATCCTATTAGTACTTGGGTAGAAATAAAAAAAGGTTATGAGAAAGAGATTTGTACCTAGCCATTACTATAGAGATTTGCATAACAAATTGCAAAGGCTTATATAAGGTGTTAGAAGTGTGGATGAGTACTATCAAGAGCTTGAGATGACAATGATTAGGGTTGAAATTGAAGAGTCCATGGAGTAAACAATGGTAAGGTTTCTTGGTGGACTTAACAAAAGACATTGCAAATCAAGTAGAATTATGCTCATACAATGATTTGGAGGACTTGTACCACCTAGCCCTTAAGATATAAAAGCAACAAAAGGATTATAAGCCCAATTTCTCTTCTTCTTTTAGAACTAACAAGTTTAAAGTTCGCGATAAGGTCATTAGTAGGCCCAAAGTTGAACCACCTAAAAAGGAAGGAAGGAAGCCTAACTATCTAACCAAGACCAAACATTGAAAGCCCAATAAGGCAAGTTCCATAATGTGTTTCAAATGCCAAATAAAGGGACAAATGACATATGAATGCCCCAATAAAAGGACTATTACATTTAGGGATGGCAAAATCACAAGTGAGGATAAGGGTGATAGAGTAGAAACCGATCTCGAGATGCCTCTATTAGAAGATGTTAGTGATGTGGACAATTTTGAAGACTCCAATAAGGTAATAATTAAAGAATTTTTTATGACTAGGTATTCTTTAAATGCCCATATTAAAAATGATCTACAAAAAATGAAAAAAAATTTTCATGCTAAGTGTAGAATTAATGGCAACTTATGTCTTATTATAATTGATGGTGGTAGTTGCACTAAAATGGCTAGCATTTATCATGTTGAAAAAATGGGATTGCCAACTTTAAAGCATCTTAAACCTTGACACTTGTAATTTTTTAATGAGAGTGGGGAAATTAAGGTCACCAAGCAAGTTAAGATTGCATTTACAATGGGAAAATATAAAAGATGAGGTTTTATGTGATGTTATACCTATGCAAGCTAGTCACGTGCTTTTGGGGTGCCCACAGAAATTTATTAAAAGGGCAAAACATGATGGGTTTAGAAATGTGTATGAGTTTGATTTTAGAGGAAAACACAATGTACTATTTTTTAAATCTCTTTCTCAAATCTATAAAGATTAAAAAAATTTTGATAGAGACAAAGAGAGAGAGAGAGAGAGGGAAAGAAAATGTGCATAATAAGAAAAAAATTTGCATGACTAAGGGAGAGTAATGAGAAAACCAAAGAGGGGTGGGATTAGAGTGGAAAAAGGAGATTAAAGAGGGGATGCCCATAAAAAAGGTAAGGGGCATGCAAAAGGAAAAGGTGTGAAAAAAGTTAAATTTGCAAAAGAGAAGGATGTGAGGAAAGCATTTCTAGCCAAAATACCTATGGTTATAATTTTGTGTAAAGATTGGAAACTAATTTATTTTTCTTTTGGTGATAATTTAACGAATTTTCTTCCTAGTAGTTTTGTTTCTTTATTGCATGATTTTTAGATTTATTTCCCGAAGATGTGCCAAAGGAATTACCACCCTAAAAGGTATTAAGCACCAAATCGATTTCATTTTAGGCTCTTAAATTCCTAATAGACTAGCATATAGAAGCAATCTCGAGGAGACAAGAGAACTTTAAAGGCAATTAGAATAACTAATGGAAAAAGGTTTAGTAAGGGAAAGTATGAGTCCTTATGCAGTTCCTATTTTATTAATACCTAAAAAGGATAAATCTTTGCTCATATGTGTTGATTGTAAAGCCATTAATAAAATAGCCATTAAATATAAGCATTCAATTCCTAGATTAGATGACATGTTAGATGAATTGCATGGTGCATGAATGTTTTCAAAAATTGATTTAAAAAGTGGTTATCATCAAATTAGAATGCGTGAAGGAGATTAATGGAAAAGTGCTTTTAAAACTAAGTATGGTTTGTATGAATGGTTGGTTATGCCTTTTGGACTAACGAATGCCCCTAACACTTTTATGAGATTAATGAACCATATCTTGCGTGCATACTTAAGAAAATTTGTAGTTGTTTATTGTAACATCCCTATCCATATTCATTGGCATTATCACATGAATATATTCATTGCACAAATGATATGAAATCACATGAACATATGCATAGGGTAAATAATCATTTAGACATGTGAATTGTAAAAACACGACAATGACACTTGCACCGTTGCATTTGGGATACTTGAACATATATGCAGTGTTTGCATAGTTATATGACAAATTATTTCATGTTGTGTGCTTATTATAGCATCATAAATAATGGTGTTTGAGGAAGAAGAAGAAGAAGAAGAATGAAGTAGTTTTACTTTATTGTGTGTGTGTGAAGAGATATGACTCCTTCAGTAGGACTAGGTCAAATCCGAACCGAGATGATCTCAGTCTTCTGTTTTGTTATATTTTGATGACTTTATGTTCTAATTTTTATAGAGTTAAAAAGACGAAAGTTATAGGGTTATATTCCCTCTAAACACTTGTAAACCAATTTTGATTGATTTGCTGTGTGGAAAGAGTTATGGCGCATTGATTAGGACTGACTCTGTACCGAGGTAAAACCTCATATTTCTTTTAAAACTATTTTCTAAGAATTTGATAACCATATATTCATAATTTGATGATTGTTCAAACTTGAAAGTTGTACATTTATGTATGATCTACATACCTGTGAAATATTGTTGCCAAATCCAACATGATTGCTGAGATATTGTCCTTTTATCATGACTAGCTGTCAACATGTTATGAACCTACTTGTTCCAAGATTGGTCCTTGTTTTGGTGACCTTATAGGCTGAATTGGATAATGAATAAAACATGAAAAATGTTCATTTATATGTTTTGTAACTGATGGTAGAATATTATTGCAATTGGACTAGTACAATTTGAGATATGCCCAAGAATATAAGACCTACTCAGACTGAGATGACATTGCAATAGGGCAACATTTAAAAATTCATCACATTTTGTGTGTATCTAATATTAGCCTGAAATTTGAATATGTTGTCCCATTATATGTCTAGTTTGTTTGAAAAAAAGAATCAAGCCATTTGGATGAGTATATCGAGAGTTATTGTTGTGACCGTGTAGCAAGCTCAGGCTGCCATATAAGGAAAATATGTATAAACACTAGTTACACTTGCATGAATCATGCCATAATTGCATACCAAACATTCATAATCATTTGGAAATACTTATAACCATGTATGTATCAAATGTTAAGATCTCAATACTTTGAAGAAGTCCTACCATAAAGGTTGGTCACATCAAAAGGTGAGTAAAAACCATAATTGGATTCAATGGGTGTACGTGATAATTGCATGATATGATTATATTCTATTATATATATATATGATTGAATTGTTACATGTTACATGTTACATGAAAATATAATTCAAGTGAGAATTATTGAATTGTTACATGTTACATGGGAATAATATGATTATGTTCTATTACATGTATATATGATTGAATTGTTACTTGTTACATGGAAATACTGGCCAAGTGAGTATTAAATGCTCTTAACGATTACTTGGCATATCATTTGTGAATAAGCACTTGCATGTGGAACTAAAAGCGGTGTTGTGACCGACTTGTCAAACACTTGCAAATCACAGGAAGATGGGCCAATAGGTCCCAAATCATATGTCAAATGAATTACAAGAAGATGGACCAATAGGTCCCAAATCATATGTTACATGAATCACATGAATATCCCGAGAGTAATGTTTGCCTTACTCGGTCACGACAAAAATAAATCTATTGCATTTGTACTTGCATAGTCAATTATTATACTTGCAATGTATCTTGATGATATTTGATTATGGATTATGCCATGAGAATTTGATTATTGTTTTTATTCACTGAGTCGCGACTCACCAAATCGCAATTATTTTTCAGATACTGAAGCATAGAGTTTGGACATTTTGGTGCATAAAGTTTTACATAAAAACACATGGAACACAGATCGTCGGCTGAATTCCAACTCTCTCTCCTTGCGTCATGTACATACATTTGATAGGAACTAGTTATGGTCATTGGCCCTGACATTAGTTAACACATGTGTCATTAAATACATATGGGATTATATATGTATGATGAATAAACCTTAATGTGTATGCATTTCTGAACATGAAATGCCATGATTTGCAACTGAAGACGATAGTTACAGTTGGTGGTATCAGAGGATTCAAGCACACGCGGGGCAGACATGCAAATCCCAATGTGTATGACATCGCGGGGCCGACAGGCAAATCTCGGATGTTGAGTGCTCTGATAGGTACTAGCTGTAGCCACATTGTGATGTTACAATTTATGGTATCAAAGCTGATTTACAAATGAGAACAATGGATGTCACAGTTATTGGTTTGATAAATGAATTTAGATGTTACAGTTTTGGTATTAGAGAGGGCTCAAGCATACGTAGGGTAGACGTGCAAATCCCGATGTGAATGACATCGCGGGGCTGACGGCCAAATCCCGGATGTTGAGTGCTCTGATAGATACTAATTGTAGCATTACAGATTGTGGTAGAAAAAAAATATGAAAATGGTTATTACATTTATTAGTATCAGAGCAACATGATTTGTAAATACAAATGGTCATTACATTTATTGGTAAATGCAATTGGTCGTTACATTTATTGGTATCAGAGCAAATATGAATACGGTCGTTACATTGGGGGCCTTTCCTTTACCCTTAGTCATAGGTGGCTTAGTGCAAGGAGCACCTTTCTTCCCCATGAACTCAATACTTAAAGTTTAAGGTGTTGATACTCTAATGAATGTAGCAAATGAAGAAATAGATGAAGAGGCTTCATTGAAGCCTAAACCATGCCTAACTAAAAGAGGTTTTTGTGATACAATATATGTATCCAAAGCTTCCCTTCCCTTATGAAACTTAGAAATAGAATTTCTAAGCTCAATGACTTCACCTTTCAAGGAGTCATTTTCCTTTCTCAGAGAGGTTAGGGATGAAGATGAATTTGAAAGACTCTCAATAGATTTTTTGAGTTCTTCATTTGAAGTCCTCAATTCACCTACAAGATTGTTCAAGGATTTAAATTCATCTTCTAAGTCAGAACATTTTTTCTTGTAAGTTTTCATTAATGACTTATATTTGTCACATTTGGAAGTGAGAGTTTCTAAAAGCTCATCATCTATATAATCAAATGCATCATAATCTTCATAAGAGTGTGGATAAGTACTTACCTCTTTATAGGAGTCCTCTTGAGCCATGAAGCAAAAGTTTGCTACTTCACATCTTCTTCTTCATCACTTGAATCATCATCCCAAGTAACCTTAAACGTCTTCTTCTTTTCGTTGTGTTGATAGGAAGATGACTTTTTTTGGATTCTTTTTTCTCTTCTCCTTTTCATCAACTCCTTGGTCCTTCTTGATATTTTGGCAAGTTTTTTTTTTCTTTTTTATCACTTTCATTTGAGTCACTTGAGCTTGGATAATCTTTTTAAGCTTTGAAGGCCAGAGCTTTCTTCTGTTCTTTCTCTTTTTATCTTCTTAGTTTTTTCATCTCTTCATCTTTCTTAAAAGCCATCTCATGAGTGAGAAGCTTACCAATGAGGGCATCGGTTGGCACTTTCCCAATCTCCGAATTGGACTATTGAATGTTGCATACTCTTACACCAAATTTATCAAATGGAAGAGATTTGAGGATTTTAGTATTTACCTCATAGTTGGTAAGAGTCTTTCCAAACTTTTTCATGTTTGTGATAATAGAGAGGAGTCTATTTGTCATTTTGATGATGCTTTCATGGTCTTTCATCATGAAGAGCTGCCACTCTATCACATATATCTCTAACCTACTTGATTTCATAAAAGTTATGCCCTTATGATAGTTTTCTAGTGCTTTCCATATGGCAGGTGTAGTTTGGCAATGTTGGACTCTTCTTATTTCTTCTATTTACATGAAGCTTAAGAGAATCGCCATTACCCTCTTGTTATTCCCATTTGCCTTTCTTTGTACTTCACTCCATTCTTCTCTTGCAATTACCACCTTTGCTCCTTCAAGCATATTTGTTAGAGGCTTGATATATAGTCATATAAGTTGATGAGATCATTATTAAGATAAATCTCCATTTTATGCTTCCAAAAGAGCATAATCATTGCCATCAAAATAGGGATTAAGATGAGAATGGACTCTTTCTTTTGCCATTGATCTTTTCTTACACAATTAAGGCTTGAATTGAGACTTGGTTCTGATACTAATTATTGGCCCTAGTTCACCAAGAAAGGCAGTTGAATTGGTGGCAAATTTGAACTTTTGATTTTGGAGGAAGCTCACAAAAATGAAAGATCAGAGAAAGAGTAGGAGAAGAATGACCACGAGAGTTTTATAGTGGTTTGAGTATTAAACAACCCTACATCCACTCCCCAATTCATCAATTGGATGTTTCACTCAATCAATATTGTTTTACAAGCTCAAACTCAACTTAGTGTTTAGGCTTACACCAAACCTTACAAGTTTTTTCCTAAGGCTCACACTTAACCTAGTGTTTTAGGCTCATACCAAACCTTATAAGTGTTTTCCCAAGGTTAACACTCAAACCTATACAAGAGTTTTCTAAGGCTCACTCTCAAACCTAAATAAGAGTTTTCTAAACAAGGGCTTACTCTCAAACCTAACCCAAGGTGTTTAATGCTCACACCAAACTATGTATAAAGAAATAAAGAATTACAGTTGTAAAAATTAACTTTGTAAGAGTTTTGACACAATCAAATGGTTGTTCTCTTGCAATTAAGTCCATTTATGGGTGTATTTATAGGCAATAACCACCAAAGAGACGTTACAAAGAAATGATGTCTAAATCTCCAAGTTGTGCTAGGCATATCTTGTATTAAATGCTCGTTAGATAAAATTTATGGTCGAGACTGTATTCGCGGTTGCTAATTTTAAACTGTGTCTAACAGCTAGTCCATGTGGCATGAAACCATTGGTCTCTTCAAAAACTAGTTGTTGGATCTTTATAACGGATTTGAAAATTTACAGTCATTACTTCAAATTTATGGTCACTATTTTCCTTTTCGATGCAATTTGCCATTGTGAAATTGTCTGTCCAACATGGAGATGTTGTATCATGAATTCATGGTCACTACCTAAATTCGTGGTCGCGACTTTTGAATCTCAATAGCACTATTTTCAAAATTTGAGATCACTTTGAAATTTGCAGTCGCTAATTTCAAAGGTAGATTTTTATACTTTGAGTTTTTTGCTTTTAATCATTCTTATTCAACTTCCAATGAGATTCTATCTTAATATCTGCAAAAATAACACTTAAAATTGATATTAAAACCTTTGAATCTATATTGTCAAGATCAAAAGAAAGTCTTAACTTAGGTTTGAATAACCTAGTCCAACATCTTATATTCCTTTAATTCTTTAGCAAGATTTGCATGGTACCTTGCCATGTTATAATTCCATAATATATCATTCAATTCATTCCTTTTGTATTAGACCCTTAACTTGGTGTATAAGTGAGGTACACACCATTTACAAGACCTACAATGGTATACAAAAGCAATCACACTATTATAACATTTATGACATACGCATAAATCAAAATCAATAAGAACTATAAAACTTATTAGTGTTTTACCTTTAGTCTTTCAAATATGCACACTTATTAGTGGCTATTGTACATCTCAATATCACCTTTCAATAGGCTTAAGAGCCAAAACTAGTTTCCTTATCCTCCATCTTTATCATTACATATGTAATAAGAAATATGTAGCGATTAGGATCAATCCTTACTGTATATAGAAATTGCCATCCATATATGCCTCTTAACTAGCAACCATCTAAGCATACTAAAGATCTGCATCTAGACTTAAAAGTTTCCTTTAGTGTAATAATTCATATATGCATTCCTAGAAAATTTGACTATCACTTTGAAAATTAATATTATGCCTTGATTAGTTATTAAAACCTCCAACTTATACTTAACTAGTCTATTGAACTAGTCATCTCTATTTATCTTTTTAAAGCTAAATTTCTTACACTCCATGCCTTTATCTTTCCAATTAGAGAAACCAATTTCCCTACCTACTATGGATAGAGGTATTTGTCCTCTGAGACAACACCTTCTTTCAATCTACTAGTTATAGTGGATTGTATGACTATGACACTATTTTTGAGTAATAAAGAAATGAGGAATACAATGTCATATATTAGTACAATCTTAAAGTAAAATAGAATGAATGGAAATAATTTAGGCAATACTTAGGCTCCATTATGTAGAATAACTCACTTTTCATTGCCCTTTTAGAGGTTAAGTTTGAAAGTTAGGCATGCCTTAGGGATATTGCTTTAGTCTACTTTTAAATATAGTTTATTTTTATGGCATATTTTTATTATTTATTTCCAATTAACCCTAAATCATTCATCTAGTAGTCATCACAAATAATATGCCTTATGTGTGCAATGAATGTAAATAATAATAATAATAATAATAATAATAATAATAATAATAATAATAATAATAATAATACATATATAGATCATTGGGAGAATAAAATAATAATAACAATACATTTTGGAGAAGTGGGGTACATTTGTGATGAATGGGAAAAAAAATCTAAACTTAAAAAAAGAGCGCACATTGTGCTAAATAGAGTTTAGTATGCACAAATAATCATAATATACACATCAAAAGAATATTGATAATAATAGCATTCATATACACATTCAATAATAATATTAACAACATATGTAAATAATAAAAAATTAAATTAAATAACAAGTAAATGAATGAAACGATGATAACAAATATGCATTTGTGAATAATAATGCATATGAGATATAATAATGATAATTAAAATGGGCTAATGATTCATTTGCATAGATTAACCTATAATCTACATAAATTATCTACTTATCAGAGTAGCTTAATTTAGGACCTTATAGATCAATATGCCATGCAAGAATGCTAGACTTTGAGGTAAATAAATAAACCTAAACACATACCAAATAATCTACGTGGAATAAGGAAACATCCATACAAATTATCTTTCCATATGCAAGAATTAACATAGGATTTATGTAAATAAGGACATAACATAAAAGAGCAAGAATGTAAGACATCACAAATATCAATAACCTAACATTGATCATGTTAATATCATAAATAATAAAGCTTTTTAGGACACTTATCAATAACACATCAATGCATACATCAAAACATCATACTAAACACTCATGGAACACCTAACAATATGAGATTTCATCAATGTTTCAAAAAATCTAAATCATAATAATCAAAGTTTATGCTGCTATAAATTAAACATACAAGCTAAAGGGAAGAAAATATAAAAAGTAACTCAAAACATTTAAAACATATTGCAAAAAAACAAAAAAAAAAAAGGAAAAAAAAAAGAGATATCTTAGAACTAAGTTAATACATGCTTAGTGTATGACCATGTGAGTTTATATTAACCTTGTACAAATATGGCGATGCCTATATGGGTGTAGATTTTGTAATCAAGCAAACCATGAAAAAATACCTTAAATGTATTTTACACAATTCTAAAGAGAAATAAAGATTCCAAAACATGCAAATAAGGTGTAGAAACTCAAATGTGCATGGAAAACAATTACAAAAAACTTTGGATGAATTAAATCTAAGATGTTTCCAATTTAGTGTTCTTAAATCTAAGATGTTTCCAATTTAGTGTTCTTACTCCTTTTTTGGTTTTGATTCTATCAAGTGTTGAATCTTCTTTATTATTGCTCATTTTTCATTCTAAAATGTTTCTTAATAGTTTAAGTGTAGTTCCTTATAAGGGGATTGAATAGGGCAATGACAAGTATTAAAAATTAAAACTAAGTGTGAAAAAAAGAAGAATCAAGATATAAGATTTATAGAGGTTCGACACAACTGGCCTATGTTCTATCCTATAGTATCTCCACTAGAGCTTTCAATATCTTATTAGCATAAAGTGCTATTAACAAACTTTAAAGGTAAGTTTCTAGGCACTACCAAACCTTTACAAGTGATAGATTATGAGGCACTATCAACCTCTTACAAACAGTTTCATAAATACTATTTAACCTTAACCCAAAGTTGTTTCCATGTACTACCTTAAACCTTCCATAAGTTATAGTTTTCTGGGTTTCCCAATCTAAGATTTCCTTAAAATAAATACATCAATTTAAGAAGAAGGAAAAACCTTTTCACATAAGCATCAAAGAAACTTTAAGTATTCTCATACGGTATGCTTGGTGAGGTTGATAATATGAAGAGAATTTCTAAAATGCTTATTCTGGAAACTCTATTTTGAAGATAACTTTTGTAAGCTTAATGAACTTCTTTTGATTGCTAAATCACTCTTTGTTGACTCTTTTGATTAAGAATAGCTTTCACAATAAAATACTCGCTTAATGGAAGAATTTTCTATATGTTTCTGTAAATAACTTTATATCATAAATAAAGAACAAGTTGTTAAAAAAAGAAGGTGTCACTTCATATTACAACTATAGGCTTTCAATGCCTATTGAGTATCCTTCATGCCCATTGCTCAGATGTCAATCATCATTGATTTCATGCAAATGGGTGGTTGTCAAGCAAAACACACCTTCAATAGTAATTGACTCTATCTAAATGCCTGTTAGAACTAGTTGTTAGAGAGAAGCTGACTCAAGGCTCTCCTATATCTTTTACATTTGTTTAATTCACAATTTCTTCAATAACTATTAGATAAAATTAATGGTTATTACTTTTAAACTTCAATGCCTGTAGGAGGGAAAATCAATGTTTGTTGTTGATTTCTAGAAATTATGAACTTGATGCTTTGTTTTACAAGGTTTACATAAGTCCTTCAACTACAGTTGAAAAATTCCTAATGCTCATTGACATCACCTTTAACGCTTGTTGAGATATGAATGTCCCTCGTTGAGGGGTCCAATACTTATAGCTTATACTAGAGCATTTTCCAATGCCTATTAGTGACTTTTCGATGTCTGCTGGATGTGCTCAATGCTTGTTAAGATATTGAGTATGCCTCATTGAGGAAGGGTCTAGAGCCTTAACCATAAACTAGAGAGCTTTTTCAATGCCTGATGTGAAGGACCAATGCTTGTTTCAAATTCTAGAGAGTTTTGCTCGATCCAAGGCGGCCCTTTTGTCCAACACCTATTGTGAAAATACAATGTCTGTTGTGAGGGTAAGATCAACGCTCATTATGAGATTCAATATGCACAACCATGTCAGAGCAATTGTCCAATGCCTATTGGAAATATGGTAATGCCTGTTAAGAAGTCTATAAGGCTATGTTCAAGATGAAGTGCTTCTTTAATGCCTGTTGTGACATTTCAATGCCCATTGTCAGGTCCACAATGTCTGTTGAAAATAAACAACATCTGTTGGATTGTTAAGTTTAGTTTGCCTTGATTTTCACTCCCAATACTTTGAGTTTTCAAACATAATTCCTTCTCCAAACATTATAGTTAAAAAACTTGATGTATCTATAAGTTATAACATAAATAACTTGGATAAAGGTTAGCTTTTGGATTTATTTGTAATAATCAAAACAAGACTTATAACCTTATGGTTCAACATTCTCCCTATTTTTTATGATAAAAAATAATATAACAAAAATAATAAGAATATAATATATATGTTAAGCGGTGAAAATTTAACTTACCCTTAAACTATTAAGGTTATACATTGAGTTAAAATGTTTCTAAGTGTTCATTTTTTGTTCATACTTGGATGATTCTTCATCGATCGGCCATTTGGATCCCTTTTAAGATATGTTGCTCATATTATATGCAATAATTTTGTTGTATGCAATAATTTTTTTTAATTTCTCCATTGTTGTCATTATAAAAAAAGCAATATATTTAGTAAAAGATTAAATGAAAGAGCCTAAATGAACCATATATTCATTATAAGGGATCATAGACATAAGTTTACTTTACATTGCAAAAGATATGTTGTCCAAGCATCAACTATTTCTTTTTAAACAGCAGAAACAAAATGAAATGTAATAAAAACAATTATTTAGATAACCCATGAGAGGAAGTGGCTTTGAAAGGAGAGGAATGGATTTGATCTTGAGGTTTTAAGGGTAATTTTCGCTCTTTGGGTTGCTCTTGGTTCTTAGGCTCTACTAGCAGTACAAGTTCCTTAAACTCTTATAGGGGATCTTATTGATTGGAAGAAGTATCTTTATGCTTAGGTAGAGCCATTTACTACCTTCAATCACTTAGACTTCCAAGTTGTATATTCAATTATTTCACAATATAATCAAACGTCTGATTCACATCCTTTATCTCACCTTTGTGTTGGTTTGTTATCTGGTGAAGGGAAGTGGAAGATTCCTTAACAGTAGTAGTGTTTCTAACTGCTCAAGCACTCTTTACTTAAAGGGAGATAAAGATAGAGCATATGAAACAAATGTACCAGTTCCTAGTCCTTCTACTACTACAACCCCCTACCCTGACAACATATTTAATATTTTCATTGTCCTCTTCTTCTTGAGGAACTTCTTCTTCCTTAAACACTTTCTTGATTAACCCTGTGTCTAAGCTCTATAAAATCCCCATGCTTACTAGCATTTTTTCTCTAATAGGCTCATTGTCAGGTAGTTCTTTAACATTATGCCAAATCTTTGAGCTCTATATCAGTAAAAGGGATGGCCTTCACAAACTTTGCAATCTTTGTGATGTTGTGTGCCATCACAAAGGCATTGGGCTTATCAATTTGCTCACTAATTCTCTACAACAACAACCAAGATGGGTTCACCTTTTGCTTGTTCTTTATGAACTAGAGGTAAAACATGTTCATCATGGTGCAGTTGCCATTTGATTGGCCCTTTCCATTGATGTTTCATGTAATGAACCTACCAACAATCCTTAAGGCTTAGCTCTTGATCTTCAAAGCCTTATTATTGTTATTATTTGTAGTCTCATCAGTAATGGATTTCTAAAATTGATTGACATCTGCTTTAAATGTTAGAGGAGGCTCCGTCACACCTGTGTTGGTAACATCAAAACTCTTAGCCAAGTCATTTGGTCTAATCTTGCATTTCTTCCCAAATAACCTAAATTTGATTGTACTAGCTTCAACATAGACATCACAATTATTCCCTAAGACTTCCAAAGTAGTGAGGAATTTTATAATGAGCTCTAAGTATGAAGGTTCTCTGTTGTGGTAGAAGAATTCCCATTCAATGTTAATCATGAGATCCTCAACCTCCTCTGCCAAATAGTACATCTGCAAGTCATTCCACTCTAAGAATTTTCCATCACTAATTTATCATTTCAATAGTTTTTTAGTCAAAAGTTTTTATTTTCATCTTTCGGATGAAATTGTTGAGCTAAAAGATCAATTGTAGGCTTTGAATCTGGTTTATGAGTGTGCTCTACTTTAGTGACTTTCCCTTTGCCCTTAAATTCCTATGTTGTTTTAGCTTTCTTCTTCTATTATGATCACAAGTTTGAAGGTTCTACACTTCTCTTCTTTTATTGAGTAATCATAAAGGCAATATTCTCTTATATTTTAGAGCTAGAAAAGGTATAAGTAGGTTGAAGGTTCTTCCTAATAAGTTGTTTATACCTCTTTATGGAATCAAGTTTAGGTGCCAAAAGTAATTGAATGATTGATGTGAGGAAAATGTAGAAAATTATAGTAGAAATTGAGGGAGAGATGAAGAGAAAGCAAGGCTATAGTAGAAAGTGAAAGAAATTTAGGATTTAAATAGAAGTTCAATTAGTTCCTATTTTTGAAAAAATATGACCATTGAGAATGTTTAATAACTATTATGAGTTAGGAAATGGTTATTAAACATGACCTTTAGCTTGGTCTTCCAAGTGTTATTTACCCAATGATGTTGGCTAGTTCGCAGTAGTCATTGAAATTGTGACAACGATTATTGGGGATATGCAATGATTGTTGGGGATTTGCAATGATCACAAAGATCAACAAAATCAAAATGAAAAGCATACAAGTGACACAACAATCATTGTGAGATACATAACAATCGTTAGCCTTGTTACTTAAAACAAAACTAAGTTTAAAATAGATTTTTTCAATGGTGTGACCATTTTGAAAGCTTAGCTAATGGATGTTATCTATTAAATTCAATGAAATGATAATGAATTCAACTAATATTTAGACAGTTTAATCAACAACAAATACAATTAAAATCTTTACTTATTGAATATAAAGACTTCAATAGTGATCAAATATAAAGCTTGATGTTGGTGCTTATAGCAGTTTTTTAAGGTCTGTTGTTCTCCATGCCAAATCTTTAGTTCCGTTGCATATTTGGCTTGGTTGAAGAAGATTCCTTCTTTTGCTTGTTAGATTTGTAAGCTAAAAAAGAATTTGAGTTCTCCTATAATGCTCATTTTAAACTCATTCTTCATTACTTTAAAAAATTCTTCATATAAGTAAACATTAGTAACACCAAATATGATATCATCTACATATATTTTAACTAATAATATGTCCCCTTTCTTTTTCCTAGTTAAATGAGTTATGCCTACCAAACCTTTGGAGAAACTTTTTTCTACAAGAAAGTTGCTCAATCTCTCATACCAAGCTCTTGGAGCTTGCTTCAAGCAATATAAGGCTTTGGTCAATTTGAACACATGTTTAGAAAAGTAATGGCTTTCAAAACCAAAAGGTTGTTCAATATATACTTCCTCATTAATGTACCTTGAAATCCATATGAGATGCAAATATACGTATAATTTTAATGGCTTCAAGTCTAGCTATAAGTGCAAAGGTCTCATCAAAGTCAATCCCTTCTTCTTGGTTATAGCCTTTGGCTATTAACCAAGCCTTTCTCCTAACAATGTCTCCATGTTCATCAAGTTTGTTTCTATAGACCCTTTTGGTTTCAATAATATAATGGTTATAAGGTCTAGGAACTAAGGCCCACACTTTATTCTTTTGAATTGGTTGAGTTCTTCTTGCATAGCAAGAACCCAATGTTCATCTTGAATGGCCTCATTTATGGTCTTAGGATCATCTAATGGCACAAGATTAGTACATGTATTTCTAAAAGATGATCTAGTTGTTACCTGACTTGATGGATTTTAACATTCCAACCCTCATTCATTAGCATAATCATATAACATATTCATTTCATAAATGATTTTCAATCCCACAAGAACATATGCATTGGATAAATCATCATTTAGATATGTAAGTTTGATGTGTATAATGATGACACTTGTACCATTGCATTTAGGGTATTTGAGCATAGATGTGAGGTTTGCATCGTTGCATGGTAAATTAACTCATGTTTTGTGCATATTATATTATTATAAACAATGGTGTTTCAAAGGTTATGTAAAATTCTAAGAAGAATATAGGGATTAGGTGATGGATGGAGGTGATGAAGGAGTGAAGAAGAGGGACTAAAAAAGGAAAATTGAACTTGCAACCAATAGTAGTGAGCCACCATGATTTTGTCCTATTAGAGCAAGTATACCAATTAAATTTCTCTTCCTTTAGGATCAAATTAGAGAGGTAAAAATGTGAGGGGAAACAAAAGAAAGAGAGAACTAAGGAAGGAAGGAAGAAGAAGAAAAAGAGGGATAAAAAGTAAGCTACCCAGGAAAGAACCCTAAGCTTTTCTAGTTTTGGCATAAGAGGTAAGTGATTTTATCTTCTTCCCATATGAAATTCCTCCGTCATAACATGTTAAACATGCATGATTAGGAAGATTTATGGAGTAACTTGAGGTAGAGCTCATGTATGGAGGTTGAAGCTCAAAAGAAACAAGAATTGATTGTGTCGATTTTGTTGTTAAAGTAGATTATTGCACCCATAATTTCTTAACACTAAAAGAGGAATTAACAAAGTGTAAAACATAAAACTTATAGGTATATGGCTCATATAATTGCATATAGATCAATTTTGCTTAATATGGTATGTGTGAAGACCTATGAATCCTTCACTAGAGCTGCTTCATAACCTATCAACATCTCCTAAGTCTAGTTGTATTTATATATTTTGATGATCTTATGTGTTGATTTAGATAAAGTGAAAAATATGAACTTGTAGGTATATATCCTCTCTAAATTCCTATAAAACAGTTTTGCTTAATTTGTTGTGTGGAAAGAGATATACCCTTTTTATTGTGATAGACCCTGAACCTGGTGTAATCTATTTCATCTCTTACCTCTATTCTTGATGGCCATATAATTGGAATTTGGTGATGTGCCAAACTCGAAAGTTGTATTCTTATGTCTTATATACATGCATGTAAAATATTTTTGACGAATATATTATGAGTGAGGAGATATTGCTCCTTCATCATGACCAATTCTCAACATTTTGAAACTTGCTCACCCTAAGATTGACCATTTATTTTGGTGGCCTTATCGACTGAATTTGACAAAATGTAAAACTCTAGAAATGTTTTTTTATATGTTACATAGCCAATGGTAAATCAATTTTGTAATTGGATTTGTATAATTTGAGATATGGCTAGGAATATATGACCTATTCAGACTACAATCACATTAAAACAAAGCAGAATGCAAAAATTTACCACATTTTTTATAGGTCTTATATTCACTTGAATTTGGAATATGTTATATTATTATGTGTCTAGTTTTTGTAGAAAAAATAATCAACTCCTATATATATATATATATATATATATTATTGTTGTGAGAGTGAAACAAGGTCAAGCTGCCATACAATTATAATAAGCTTAAATACTTGACCCATTTACTTAGAGCAGAACCATAGCTGCATATTTTGCATGCAAACTCATTTTAACACATCGTAATGATAAATATATCAAATTCTAGGATCTTAACACATTAATGAAGCCCGAGAGATGTTCAAACCTACTATAAAGGTTGGTTACATCAAAGGTGAGTAAAAGCTATAATTGGATTTTAATGTATATGTGTGATGATTTTATGATATGCTTATGTTCCATTACATGTATATATGATTGAATTATGACATTTTACATGTGAATACAAGTCAAGTGAGACCTATATTATCTTAATGATTACTTCCTACACCATTATGAATGAACACTTGCATATAGAAGTAAAAGGGATGTTGTGACTGACTTGTCAAGCAGTTGCAACACACTTGGAAAAGGGACCAATGTGTCATATTATGATACATGCTATCGATCATATGAATCACATGTTATATGCTGGCCAATAAAATTAAATGTAACTTGAATCACATGAATTCTTGAGAGTAGTGTTTACCTTGCAAGGTCACAACACAATCAAATAATCTATTGCATTCATACAAGTTAATACCTATAGCTATAATGTATATTAATAATTGATTATTGATTGTGTCATTAGAATCTTATTATTATTATTTATGTTCAATGAGTCACAACTTCCCAAATCGTAATTACTTTTCAGATAGTGAAGCATAAGTTTTGGGCATTTTGGAGCATAAAGTTTTGCATATAAACATATAAAGCATAAGTCATCGACTAGATTTCCATTCTCTCTGTCTCTCTGTCTCTCTCCTTGTGTCATATATATATATACCTAGTAGGAATCAATTTATGGTTACTAACATTAATTTGGTTAACATATACGTACTTTAAACACCTATTGGGTTGTGTATGACTGATGAGTTAACCTTTATGTATATGAATTTTTGGACATGAATATTGTGCTTAATAAAAGTAAATATGTGTTATAGTTTTTAGTATCAGAGTAGGGATAGTTCCATAGGGACATGCATATGAACATGACATGACTTTTGCACTGCTATGCATTATCATATGACATAGTCTTATATGTTTATAGGACATTAGCAATGGGTAGTCATGGTACTACCCACGACTTAATCAGGAAAGAGGAGTCAACTGATTTACATTCCATATAAGCTTCTTAGCAACCATTAGGAGATCAACTTGCTAGATCTCTTACACATTCTTGTATACAACACATATCTCATGGGCAACCAGAATATAGAACTTGTGAATAGACAATGCAGGGACTAGAAAATGAATGAGAAAAAAGGTATAACAAATTGTGAAAATAGGGTGCAGTTGACTTCAATGGTACTATAGATCCAATAGTGGTAGAGATATGGTTAAAAAGAACACAGAGAGTTTTGAATTTGATGCAATGTACACCAAAAGAAAAGTTTATTATGCAGTGTCATTACTATAGAAGGATGCATATGATTGGTGGGAAACCTTTCCAAAGAGTGATGTCTAGCCTTTAGTGCTCACATAGGATGATTTTCTTCATGAGTTCAATAATAATTACTTGCTAAAAGTGTATTAAAAAGAGAATTTCTTAATCTAAAATAGGGGAGATGATTGTTGCTCAGTATGAGGTAAAGTTTAATCAATTATCTCGTTATGCATCATTTATGGTTGTCATTAACAAAGATAAATGTCAAAAGTTAGAAGATGAATTGAGATATGAGATAAGAAGCAAGATCACAACTACAGATCTTAAAGGTTATACCAAGCTAAAAGCTATTGTAATCAATGTGGAAAGATTAGGAAAAAAGGACAAAGCAATAAGTAAAATGGGGAGGGGGGGGGGCATACTGAGTTTGTGGGAGATTTTATTAGAAAAAAAAGGTAAACATGGAGATTATATGCCATTACCATTTAGTGGTAGGGGTCATTACTCTAGCTATAGAGGTAGGGGTTAAGAGTTTCATCTTATGCAGGTAGAGGCCAAGGTCAAGGTCAAGGTCAAGCTATGCAACAACGATCCTCATGTGTACATTGTGGGAGGCAATATATGGGTGAATATGGGAAACTGATTGGTAGGTGTTACTTTTATTGGTCTTTTGATCATATGCTTAGAGATTGTCCTGAAATATCTAAAATTTCAGAGGGAGGCAGAGGTAGAGCCACATTAGAATTCACAATTGAAGTTTCAAAATCAAGTAGAGCTGGAGTATCATTTGGCAGAGGTAGAGGCAAAGGTAGAATAACCACAACTGCTTAAGGTATGAGTAGATCATAAGGTCAGAGTTATAGGCCCCTAACATAGGCTTCAGTATTTTCCATGACTAGGCAATAAGCCATCACTGCTTCAGAAGTTATCACTGGTAAGATTTTCTCTATGATTTAGAAGTTGATGTATTAATTAATCATGTTTCCACAAATTCATTCATTTCATTGAACATGGCATCCTAATTGTGTAGCAAACGTCAACCTTTAGGTTTTAACCTATGTGTGAGTACTTCTTTGAGAGATGTGATGATTATGAATAAGGTATATCATGATTGTGAGATTCGCATTGATGACATTGAGTTGAATGCTAATCTAGTACTATTAACACTCTATGAATTTGATGTGATATTGGGTATAAACTGGTTGACCAAATATCATGCAATAGTGAATTGTTTTACTAAGGAAGTTATCCTAGAATCTCTAAATCAGATAAAGGTTGTGTTTTAAGGGGAAAGACAAATTGTACTTACATGCTTAGTTTATGCTATTAAGGCTTTTCATATGATTAAAGGTGGTTGTAAGGCTTATCTAGCACATGTGGTAGACACAAGTTTTAGCAATTAAACACTTTCTAATTATAAATAAGTTTCCAGATATATTTCCAACTAATTTACCCAGTTTGCCACCTGATAGGGAGTTGTAATTCATCATTAAGTTAATTCCAAAAACAACACCAATATCCCTTCTACCTTATAGGATGGCTCTAGTTGAGTTGAGAGAGTTAAAGACGTAATTACAAGAGCTACTTGAAAAGAGATTCATTAAACTTAGCATGTCACCTTAGGGTGCTCCAATGTTATTTGTTAAAAAGAAAAATGGGACAATGAGGTTGTGTATTGATTATAGGTAGTTCAATTGGGTTACTGTGAAGAAGAAATATCCTTTGCCAAGAATTGATGATCCGCTTGACTAGTTGTAAGGAGCATAAGTGTTTTCTAAAATTTACTTGAAATCGGGTTATTATCAGTTTAAAATTTCATACCTAGATGTACTGAAGGTTGCTTTTTAAACCAAGTATGGGCATTATGAATTTTTTATGATGCCAATTTAGTTTGACTAATGCATCAGCTACATTCATGGCTTTTATGAACAAAATGTTTCAGCCTTAGAAAAATTTGCAATTATATTCATTGATGACATACTAGTGTATTTAAAAAGCAAAGAGGAGCATGAACAACATTTAAGGAATGTATTGCAAATTTTGAGAGAAAAGCAATTATTCGCTAAATTAAGCAAGCGTGAATTTTGGATTGATCATGTTGTATTTTTGGGACATATAGTTTTTAAAAAACGCATTAAGGTGGATCCAAATAAAATCAAAGTAATAATAAAATGGAAAACTCCAAAGAATGTTGTAGAATTTTAAAGTTTCTTAGGACTAGTTAGGTATTATTATCGATTTTGTTTGACTAGGGTAGTTAACCCTAAGTCTTGGGCCTTTTTTGATATTGACAAAGGGGATTGATCATTTTTAATGTTTCTATTTAGTGCTGTTTTGTAGTTTTTATGAAAGTTTTTAAGTTAGAAGTTGGATAGAAATCTTCTAAATCACGATCACAATCCAATGATTTGTGACCGCGATCCATTAGAAGACTTACTAGAAGTTTAGACAGATGAAATCGCGGAGTAATTCTTAGCTGCGATTCATCTAAAGGAAGAACTCCAAAAGTGATAGATGAATTCGCGGTGTAAAGCTTGCCTTAGTCACGACCGTAAATTTCAAAGTAACTTAAGATCTAATCAAGTCCACAATCGCAGCTTGACAAGTGTCCCAGATAACCGTTGAAAGTCAAACATCACGAGGGGAACTTGTTGGTAATGATGCAAACCCAAAAGAAGAAGATGAACACTTTTGGCAGAAGAATTTGCGTCTAGAGTCGCATTCTGTACAACATAAATCACGACCACTACTTTTAAGAACAGGTGAAAGGCAACGACTATATTTTCCTGATGCACTAATCAAAAGCTGCCATGTGGACTAGCCATTAGACACAAATGAGATTTTCCTTATGAAACTTGGAATTTGCGATGGCGAATATGTAGTAGCGACCGTGAAACGACTGTCAAGCATTTAATACAAAAATTTGTCTAGCATACTTTGATGATTTTGTACTAGTTTTATTGCAATGTCTCTTTGGTGGGTAGAGGCTTATATGAAAATGCAAGAGAATTAACAACTTTGTACCAAAACTCTTGCAATTTTACTACTCACTCTTTGTTATTCTTTAAGTCATTGTTTGGTGTGAGCAAAAACATCATCTGTAATAGGTTATAGTGTGAGCCTGTTAAAACACTAAGAGAGGTTATTGTGTGAGCCTGTTAAAACACAAATTGTAAAGGTTGTTGTGTAAGCCTAAAAGCACAAGTGTAAAGGTTATTGTATGAGCCTTCAAAACACAAGTGTAAAAGTTTGGTGTTAGCTTAAAAATACCTTTGAAAGATAGTGGAATACCCAATTTCGAAGGATTGGGGAGTGGACATAGGGTAAATTACATCTGAACCACTATAAATCTTGTTTCTTCTTTTTCTTTCTAATTTTTAATTTTTATACACCAATTCAACGCCCCCTTCTTGGTGCTTAGGACCAATAAGTGGTATCAGAGCCTCGCTTCACAATCAAACCTTCATTGGGTGAACAAAGATCATGGCACAAGAGGGAATCCACTCATAACTTAAGCCATACTTTGATGGAATAGATTATAGTCATTGGAAGTATAGGATGAAGATCTATCTTGACATAGATGTGGTGGACCTTTGGGATGTGGTGATCAAGGAATTGAAGCTACCCACCAGGGTTGTGGATGGTAATGAAGAATTAATCCCAAGGGATGAATGAGTTGGAGC
>CATIWR010050917.1:0-13240 GCA_949677035.1 Omphalea diandra | reverse complement strand
TATATATATATATATATATATATATATATATATATATATATAAGATTGTAAGAATTTGGAAGGGCTAATTAAAAATTATTTCTAATTAGGAAAAACAATATTTATATGTAAGTGAAAATTTATTAATTTAAATTTATAAATTTTTTATAATGTTTGGAGAAGAGTTGCCCCTAGACCTAAGCATGGTCCGGTCCAGTTCGAAATTTTGAAAAATTTCGAAATCAGACCGAAGAACCAGTACTTTAAAAGATGAAAGATTGGAGTCAGACTGAATTGAAAATCGATCCGATTTTGGTTTTGTTCTTCGATTCTATTTAGTTATTTATTTTCAGTTCAGTCCTAAATTTATTTTTAAAAAAGAAATTCATAATTATAATTATTTTAATTCATTTTATTCATATAAATCCTTTTAAATATTATGAAATATATTATAATATAAAATTATTTATTTTGAATGCATAAAATTAATAAAAATATAACTTTATAGTTATAAAAAGAATTATATTAAGTGATATTCAAGTGTACAAATATATAATTTTATTTACAATATTTAATTTTTATATTTTTATTTAAATATATAATGTATACGTGTGTTAAATTAATATATAATCCTATATATATATATATATAAAATATTAGTTTCGATCCAGTTCTCGATATAGTTTTTAAAAAAAAGACTAAGATCAGGATTGATTTTAAACTAATATTAGTTTAGTTTCGATCTGGTCCGATCCTTCTTTTATATTTTCAGTCCAATACTTATTTTGGTATTGTGTTGAGCAAATGCATATCTTTGTTTTTTTTTTTTTTACAATACCAAATGCAATTCTGAAAACGAACATTTTTTTTTTCTACAAGAATATTCTCGCATGAAGGTTCCCTTCTGTTGTTGTGCCCTTATTCAATCAATTAGGCCACAACTTAAGGATTGCTATTATTGTTATTATTGTTTTTTCCAGAAAAATTTGTATGTTTGATGCTATTTGTCCTTTAAAAAAAATTATTTTCAATGCTATTTATGCGATGGGACTAGATTTGCAATGTTTGTTAGAAATATATGGGCTTATCACCGATAATTATAATGATTTTACTTGCAGACTACCGTATGAAATTAATTAGTTAATGACAGGGTTACATATATATAAGCCGACTTGTTAAGTTTTTAAGGATCATACACTTAGGCATCATATATTAGATTATATATCGAGAAGACAAAGTCCATGATATGATATCATAGGCAACCACCTAATTCACTTTCTCAGCTACCTGTATTGCTCTGCCAATTATTTAAATTTTTGATATCATGACATGAATTAATGTTATGAATACGCTTTGGTTAGCATGCTCGAACTATTATGAAAATGTTCATATAATGTCTGTGATAAATTTTTAAGTAAATTGAGTTCATCAACTACGATTATGAATCTTCTATTATATTTCTGATATATGGTATTATTTATTTAAAATTTATTAAATTTGATATACATAATCATGTGTAAAATAGATAACTTATCTTTAATATCTAATTTAATAAATTTCAAATAAATAATGTTATATCTCAGGTATATAATGAAAGATTCATAATTCTAATTGATAAATTGAGTTCATTCAAAAACTTTTCTCTGTCGCAGGGCACAATGTTATAATTTGCTTTCCTTTTTGTTTCATTTTCAACTTTTTATTTTTTTGAGATGCTCTGCTGGTTGGCAATTAATCAATGCTTTCCTTTGCTCCTTATTGAAAGGATGATGCTAAATCTATTATTCTTATAGTGTATGGCTTCACCAATACTTCTAAAGACGTTGAATGTTTAGCTGAAAATGTAACTCATTTAATTTAGAATAGATATTTTTTAAAATTTAAAGCGTGAGACTGAAACTATTATTATTATTATTATTAAATCATGGGATTTAAAACTTTATTCTGCAATTTTTTTTTATTGATTTAATAAACCATTTGAGAGATTTATATTTTCTTATGAGTCAAGATAACATTATTTTACAAATGTAAGAGAAGAACAAATTATCGAACCACCAAGCCATATTTAAAATAAGCTATACAGCAGCCTATACGAACTGTTGCAGCCGATTGATTATTTATAAAATCAATTTTATCCTGCAGCTGCCGGTTGTTTCTAAGCCATACCTTTGATTGATGGAAGAATATTCGATCCGTGGAAATTCCGTGGCTTTTATTATTATTATTATTAGTCAATAATTCACTTTTATCTATTGAAATTTCTTGCTTTTAACTAACCAAGAAATTTTAAAGCTAATTGATAGTAATTCTATATGGAGTTTTAAATTTTTATTTTTTAAAATTAAAAAATATATATTTTAAAGAATAGATTATAAAATAAGTATAAATCTTTTTTATTTTATAAATTTTACATATTATTTTTATTTTGAAAGTACATTTTAATATATATATATATATATAGTAATAATTTTAATTTTAAAATTGAGATAATTAAAATAAAAAAATCAAAATTAGCAATCAAGGGCAATCCTGAAAAACAAATATTTCCAGCCGATATAAGTTTTTTTTAATATTGAAAAATAGATTACATTAATGAAATTCAAACTATGTTGTTTACTTTTTAAATAATATCATTTTATTAATAGATAGATATATTAATTTCTAATTAATATAAATTAGGGAGCGTGCACCATAAATATGTATATAAATATATAGGAGATGGATCAGTTTATGGGTGTTGTAATCATCACATGCACTTAATTTATTTCTTGGCTTATACACATATATGATTGTTCAGTGACCTTATAGCAAGCCCAACTAATTAAGATGCTTAAGACAATTTTAATGTTATGATACCATAACATTTGACATTTCAAATAACAATTCATTTTTTTTTTCTTAGTTCCATGTGGTCATTAATTTCTAATTAACCAGAGGTTTCTCTCCATAATAAATTATTTTCTTCTTGACGGATTTTACATCCTTGCGGTCCAATCCAAGTAAAAGAAAGAAAGAAAAATGACTACACTTGCAAAGTTGAACATTGCTATTGCTGTGCGTCATCTCAGCCTCCAATCTGACAATATGAACCAAGACAGCAGACCATCTCAGCCTCCAATCTAATATGATAATATGAACCGAGGCCTACAGCCCATACCATCTCATCCCTTGCCATTAATTGGTTACGTCTCCAAAATCATGTCAACGAAGAAAAAACAAAAAAGGACAAAATTAAGAAATACAATTTCAACAATTGCATTCGTATGATATCTTCTCTAGTCCTTAATTTCCCACATTTTGGCTTGTTTTAATTCTATCTCCACCTATTCTATGCATTGGCTTTTTGTTTAATATTCCTATATATGATGTCACTCAAATATATATATATATTTTTTCACAACTGCAACTTAAATATATTATTATATTGATCTTTAATTTTGGGTTTCAAAAATTACTGATTAGTTTATTCATGAATTGCTTCTCATATGCTAGTTTCTGAATTTGACTGTGGGCAGTGAAGAAAAAATGAAATTCTCTTACTAATTGCATTAAAATTGAAAACCCTATTTTGTTTGTCATAATACAATATGAGCTAGTCATGGATTTACTTCTGAATAGGTTAAATTTGATTCTAGTCATATTACAAAGTAGATATTTTTAGTCTTTTGCTCATCCATCTTTTACCTGGTTTCTATTTGGAAATTCAGATTTTAAAAAATAATAATAAATTTAATTTTGCTTTAATAATTTTTATATTTAAAGATCACATTTCAAATTTTAATTTTTTATTTTAAAAAATAAAATTAATTCTATTAATAAATTATATCATCTTAAATATTCAAAATAAATAATTATTATTAAATAAAATAATTAATTTTATTAATAAAAATATATTATTTTCTTTTTTTTTCCTGCATCATTTATCTTAAAGAGTGCATAATGGTTTTGATGTTGATTCAAATTAAAGAGATAAACTTTGTTATACAACATATATATATATATATATATATATATATATATATATATATATATTACTATTGATTTAAAAAAAAAAAAAACACATTAAGTAATAAGGTTATGAGCTGTGGGTTGGGCCTTATTTATGAACAGCCTGTTCACATATGCGCTCAAAAGTCTCTGTTCATGGGATTCAGTGAATCTTAGCGATTGGTTTTCAAGGACACACGTGGGACCCAAAAAGTCAATAATAGACCATGCACAAGCAACACGTGACACTTTGCACTTCCCTTGTTCGACAAGTCGGGCGCTGGAGAAGAGTTATTCACCTCGCTCTCTGTAGATAATTACATGAAAGTCCCTTCAAAATGATGCCACGTTGCTATTTGCTCATGTAACGAGTCATAATATTTGACAACAGGTTTACTTAAAGAGTCACCAATATCTCTTGATGTCAAGTCACAGATAATGAGGTTTTTACACCTAATAGATAAGTCAATTTGAGATTTTAATATTTCAATATTTTTATGACATTCGATACTTATAATTATATATTTAATTATTTTATTTATGTTAACACATGAATTGATTTTAATCAGTTTTAATTTTTTTAAAATATAATGAGTAATGAGTATCATATATATATATGAGGGGAGAAAAAAAAAAAAGGAAAGTCATGAAAGGATGCAGATGCATGGAGTTTTGGTACACTTCACCACGTGTTGTAGCATCCTTGATTAATTATTCCAGCCATCAAATTGGAAAAGCAAAATGCCCGTGATGGGATCATTGACCTCTTTTGCTTCATTTTGTTTTTTTCCATCCGTATGGGTTCTTCTGAATTTTCTGCTTATAAGGTTTTTACTTTATTGAACTTTGATAATGAATAACTGTTCCCCCCCCAAAAAAAAAAGGACTTTGATGATGAACATATTTAGCATAGTTGAGAATGTGAAAGCATGCCTACAAAATAAAGAAACAATTATCCATTTGCTAAATTAATTGGATTTGTGTAGGGAGGGAATGATTTAATTAGTTCTTAATTAAGATAGCACTAGTAGGAAGAGAAATTAGGAGTTTTGGATATGAAGAATGATCCATTCTTTTCTGTCAAATACTTTGATGGTGTTATTAAGAGTAACTAAATTAATATTGATTACATGCAGATATAACCTAATAATAAAATGTCTTTTTGTGATTAGCGGTGTTTTAAATTTGATTTCTCTTTTTACTATATAAATGAACTTTAAACAAAATATTTTTTTCTCTTCTTTTTTTTGCAGTTTGATTCACATACATTTTTCTTTAGTAAGCTTCTTTTTTTTTTTTTAACAAAAAAAGAAAACACTATTCTATTACTGTAAAATAGAGTATGTTTTATTTACCATTTATTTTGAAGTAATTGGTGAGGAAAGAAAATGAAAGAATTGATAGTTAAGGGATAATATATATATATATATATATATATATATACTTCTTACTTTTTTGTCCGAGATGTTGGACTAGAGTAAAGAAAATGTATGAAATGTTATTTTATTTTATTATATTAAAATTACAAGTATATCATTACTTTTATTGTTAATAATATAATAATAGGAATAAATTTATAATTTCAATCATTTTACTCATTTTTTTAAAAAAATTTGGGATGAAAAGTTTTAGTGAGTTCCATACACCCTTTTTTTTTTCGCTCATTTCGCTATTCATTTCAAATTTTCTCCATTTTCTCTTCTCTCTCAAATTGTAAAAAAAAAATTAAATATTGTAAAATTTTTCTTTTTCTTTACTCCTCTAAACAAAGGATAAAATTAAGTTAAATGGTTTTGACTATAAAAAGAGACAGATACTGTAAATTTGATATCCAATCTAAGAGTTTAAAAGAATTAATTAACTTATCAATCCCTCCATCAATTCCAAGCTTAAGATTAATTAAAGTGTTGAAGTTACTTACATTGTAGTAATTGTTGAGCTTGTAAGAGAGCTAGAGAATCTTATAGATGTAGCCATATCATCTTGTTTTCGAAATATGAAGGCTAAAAAAAATATTATAAACTAGATATCATTCATTTTTTACTAAAAATTTCAAGTTTCTCTTAAGGACGTGGTTGAAGGTGTCGGTTTGAATAAAATCAGATATTTAATTTTTTTTTTAATCTCGTTTTAAGACTATTAAATTCTTCAAATTTAAAAATCAATTTCATTTTATATACTATTGAGCCACATTTTGTTTTTTACTAAAGTTTTAGAATAAAATAATTTTAAAGTTCAAAATTAAATACTTAGAAATTTAAAATATAAATATGTAATACAATATTAATGTCAATTCTAAAATAAAATATAATAACAAGAAAATCAATCGAAATAAAAGCTCAAGTCTTGATCTCTTTACAAGCACAATCAAATTCCAAATATGACTATTTAAAATAATAAATATAGTTTCATATTCATATAAATATAAGTGGTCTATAACAAATTAGGATAAAATGATACGATTCTCAGTTTGAATATAAGTGTCACTTCATAATTAATTATTGAAAGAATTACTTTTCTACCATTCAATGGTAGTTCCATAATCTAGCTTATTGTATGCATGGCAATTTATGCCATTTTCACTCCTGTTATGTCCATTTTCTGCATATATAAGGAAGGCCATGCCATTTACTTTCCTTTTTATTTTGTTTTCTGTCCACAATAATGCGCACACTCAAGTCGTGTGTAACTAACTTCCTTATAAGAAGTGAAAGACGTAAAGCAATTGGCAATTAACTTATTTGATTTCATCGATTTACTCAGTTAAATTTAATAAGATATTTTTAAAAATAATTTATAAGTAAAACTTAAAAAATTAAAAAATATATATATATATATATTTAACATTATAAAATATGAAAATCATTTATAAAATTTAAATTTTAGGATAAATTAGTGTAATTTTTAAAATTTTTAATTTTTTTGACAAAAAAACTTAATTTTATATTAAACTGATTAGATTTGATTTTCGATCTTGAAGGTTTTTTAGTTTTAATCAATTTTTTTATTTTGATTATTTTTCAAATAACCGGTTTTATTATCACTAAACTAAACTGAACTATTGATTGATTTTTAATTTTATCGATCAGATTGATTGATCACTTTGATTCTGAAAACGTTGGTTGGCTCTCAATTGTTGACATTAACTAAGTTGTTGAATAGGAACTAGAGGTGGCCACTATTCACTGAAATCAAAAAATTTGACTAAACAAAATCAGTTTGATTCATTCGATTTGACTCAAATATAATTTTAATTTGATTTATTTTTTTAAAAATATTTTAGTTAATTCAATTTGTAGATAAAAAATTTCAATTAAACCGAACCGATCTAATTTATTTAAAATAAAATTGAATCAAATTAAAACAATTGAATTCTATTTAAAATTTATTATTTATATTAAAAATATATAAAAATCTACTAAAAATATATTATTGTATTAAAAATATTTTAAAATATAAGGATTATTATTTATATTAAAAATTTTTAAATTATTTTTAATAAAAAATATGATTCAAATTGAATCAAATCATAATTAAACTCAATCAAATCGATTTGGTTTGATTCAATTAATTTTGATATTTTTTTATTTGATTTAATTTATATTTTTAAATTTAATTTTTGATGTTTTTTTTAATTTCATTTGATTAAGTTTAAACTGAATGCTGACTCGTGACCACCAGAGAAGTGGTATGCCTATTGGTGAATACTTGATTCAAAATGAAGGAGCGCACTTGCTAATTGCAATATATGCCATTGTCGTGCGAAGTAAAATAAATAAATATATACTTCCTGTAATATTCTCTGTTAATAACCATATATAAAAATATACGTGAAAGATTAATTTAATTCTTTCAATCATAGGATTTCGTGCTTTTCCTCTTAAGACATGGAGATACCCTGTGTTTGGAATCAATTTTGGCGAGGAAAGAAAACTGGAGGATTGAAAATAGGAAGATTGAAAGTTATGGAGATGGAAAATATTTTTCTTATTTTTAATTTGGGAGATGATGGAAAACAAGAGAACAGAAAATATATGAAATGTTATTTTATTATATTAAAATTATAAACATATATTTACTTTTATTGTTAAGAAAATAATAACGGGATAAATTTGTAGTTTTTATTATTTTCTATACATTTTCTTTTCAAATTTAGAAAAAAAAAATTGATAAGTCTCATATGCTTTTTTTTAACTCATTTTTTATGGGTTTTCTTTTAAAATTATAAACATATCTTTACTTTTATTGTTAAGAAAATAATAACGAGATAAATTTATTGTTTTTATTATTTTCTATATATTTTCTTTTCAAATTTAGAAAAAAAAATTTGATCAGTCTCATATTCGTTTTTTTTTTTACTCATTTTTTTAATGGGTTTGCTTTTCTTTCAATTTTCTTTTTTTTCAGAAACAATGAAAAATATTAATTTTTTTATTTTTCGTTATTTTTTTGTTCTTTCCCCTTGTTTTCCATCCTCCTCCAAATAAAATGGTTAAAGAAAAGATATTTTACATTGGGACCACCACCGATCAACCTCTTGCCCTCGGAGGACTCGTTGGAAGTTCATGGGCATTTTCATAAAGCTGTCGCTCGCTTTGTCGAATATTCCTGAATTCCCATTCATACTGTTCCCTATATTATAAATATGCATCTTCATCCTCATCTCTAGAGACCGACTCTCATAACTCAACTCCCCCAGATCGATACACTTGTGAGATATATAGTACTTTTATTTATATCTCAGTCATCATCTTTCTCATCTCTCCTAACCAAAGGTAGTAGAGAGTTAGGAGGAGAAAAAAAATTAAAAAATGTCTGATCAAAATGATATCCGAGTCCACAACAACAATAATAAAGAGGAGAGTGTAGAAGATCTTCAATTCTCTGATAAGTCTCTTACTGGCAAGAAACTTTTATGGCAAAAGCTGCGCCGAAATGACTCTTTGGAAATCGAATCCCGCAGGTTTCCTGGTCGTCAAGTTCATGGCTCTAAGGTATGTGTTGCACCTCCCCATTAATTCATCATTTCTTTTTTTTTTAAAAAAAAATCTGTTTATTATTATTATTATCATGGTCGTCTTCATCACCATTGTTGATGTCGAGGCACCGCCAATGTTCTTTTGTTACTCTTCTATATTCCGAAAGCATATAATTGATTCATACTTTTGATGATATTGAACTTCAGATTAGTTTTTGTTTTTTGTTTGAAGGGTGCTAGTTGGTCGGTGGTCTTGCAGTTGGCATTCCAAAGCATTGGAATAGTGTATGGGGATATCGGTACATCGCCGCTGTACGTGTACTCGAGCACCTTCACCAATGGTATCCGCCATAATGATGACATCTTGGGTGTATTTTCTTTGATTTTCTATACCATCACTCTCATCCCTCTGGTCAAGTACGTTTTAATCGTCCTGCGTGCCAACGATAATGGCGATGGTAATTAACATCTTTATTATCTTTTTTTTTTTTTTCAATTTGATTTTAATATTGCTTGACTGCATGCACTTGGCATGAGTTTGTAATTACTTCTAAAAATTTTCACTGGATTGAGTCTCCAAATTATATAATTTTTTAACGAAAAATTTCTAAAATATTAATTGAAAGTTCGGCTAAATTTGAGCTTATATAAATTAAAAGTTAAAAATAAAATTGTTTCAATTTCATCTGAACATAAAAATAGAATTGTTTCAATTTCACCTGATCATTTCAACAGTGGAAATTGACCCATTTTTTATTTTAATTATACTCCAAATTTGTTTAATGTTCAATTCTAGGCTCTAGAACACAATAACATATTTTCTTTATGGTTTATTATTTAATCAATTTTCAAATGGAGCATTTATTGTGTCAAAGCTCAGCAGAGAAAAGATGAAGGAGGTTCCGTGCTTCAATTTGTAGTCAAAACATGAGCAACATATAGAATTCGATAATATTAGCTTAGCAAAATGTCATATATAGAACCAGTGGCGAATATAATACGATGAGTCGTTTTTAAGAACATACTGGAGTGGCCAAAATAAATGAATCAACCTTGGAAAAGTAGAACTACCATGACATCACCAGCTAGGAAATGGGAAGGGAAAAAAGGCATGCTGCCAATCTATTCAAACTCAATCGTTGTCAACATTTTCCAGTTACCAATAGGGAATAACTAGTGAAATAACATCCTCTCTTTCGGGAGAATGCATTAAAAACAAATTAAATAATCAAATTATTTTTTAATGTGGTAGTACCTAAAGTATTTTCCTGCATAAAATTTTGAGTTTAAATTTTAATTTAAAACTGAAATAAAAAACTAAATGAAAAAGGAAATCCAGAAATGCAAAGAAGTAAAAATATTTAAGATGGGATATGGGTGTTATATTTTGTAGGTGGGACTTTTGCTTTGTACTCACTGATATGCCGATATGCTAAAGTGGGTTTAATCCCGAGTCAACAAGCTGAGGACTGCGACGTATCTAATTTCCAACTGGAATTGCCCAGTAAGCGTGTTCAGAGAGCCACAAAACTGAAAAATAAGTTGGAGAACAGCCGCTTTGCCAAATTCTTTCTGCTCTTCGCCACCATGCTTGGTACTTCCATGGTCATCGGAGATGGGATCCTTACTCCCTGCATTTCAGGTTCGCTTACATATATTCTGATTTTTTTTAATCAGATTTTTCTGGAGTCAAAATTTCATAATTATACACACTTATATGTATATAATCATCCAATATAATTAAAGTAAATCAATACTACAATATTATATATGGTATTATATTATAATATCATATTAGTGTAATTTTCAAGTATTTAAGTAATTATTTATTAATGTATAGTTATTTATCACTTTAAGTAATATTTATTATGATAAAATTACTATAAATAGTTAATAAATTACACAAATAATTTAAAATTTTATACAATAGTACCAAACAAAACTATATATATATATATATATATATATATATATATATATATATATAAAATTGTAAAATTCACTTCAAATATGAATAGAATAATAAATTAATAATTGATAATTTTTATATCAGATGTGAATAATAATTTTTCATTATGGATTTAAAGAAAACTCAATCATTTTTAAGTTAAAATCTATTAATTTATATTTATATTGTAAAATTAATTTAAAAAATATTTATAATGCATGAAGTCAACAACTCAACTTACTTTTAGAAAATGGGGAAAAAATGGTCTCAATCTTGGTGACCACAGCAATTACATCAACCTTTTACTCTATTAACTATTTTAGTTGAATAATTGCGCGAGGTGGCCTGCTACAAGTTTTCCACATTTTGTAAAATTTTCATCTACGGTGGGCTAGGCTTGTTCCATCCAGCTACTACTATCTTAATTAATTAATTTATTTTTCAAAGAACGTTCTTTATATGGTCCGTTTTCCTTGAAATTTCTGGCAAATTGGAAAATTTCATCCTTTTACTATAACATTATTATGTGCCACTTTTTGATTTTTGACTGACAGATTAATGTATCTGTTCCAAACTAATGGCAGTTTTATCGGCGGTTGGAGGGATCAAAGATGCCACAACAAAAATGACGGACAGTAAGTGAAGAAAATACTCTCTTTGTACATCTGCGCCTGCTTGAGTTTTAGGCATATAATTTTTTTTTTTATTTCCCTTAGGAAATTTAAATAATTGGAGTTTGAAATCTGAATCTTGAGAAATTTAAATCCTAGGACACTAAATGTTGTTGTTTTGGAAGATGAACAATTATTGTCCTCCGTCATTGGAAACAGCCCAACTTGTCTAAGTTGACCCACGTTACACTGATAAAATACATTACTACAATAATTGAGGCCCCACAATCATGTTATACTGTTGGGTGATTTTGCTTTGCTTAAATCTGAAATAACCCCAATCAACTTCTTTTTTGTTTTTTCTTATATTACTGCTCTTATTATTAATTAATAATTCAATGGTTTGTATTTCATATTACTATATAATACTGTAAAATATATGTTATGAGATAATCATTTATCATTAACCTAAATGAAGCATAGCAACTGTAAAATATATGTTATGAGATAATCATTTATCATTAACCTAAATGAAGCATAGCAACTCATTTAATAATCTAAAATCTTTTGGATACAGATATGATTGTTTGGATATCAGTAGCCATCTTGATCTGCCTGTTCACTGTGCAAAGATTCGGAACTGATAAAGTGGGCTACACTTTTGCCCCAATTATATGTGTCTGGTTCACAATGATCGGTGGTATTGGTGTTTACAATTTCTTTAAACATGATCCGGCGGTTATTAAAGCTTTAAACCCAAAATATATACTAGATTATTTCAGGAGGAACAAAGATAAAGCATGGATTTCCCTTGGTGGCGTTGTCCTTGCCATAACAGGTAATTAGTACAGTTATATAAACTCATTCCTTCTATTCTTTTTCTAACAAAAACTTTTAATTAATTAATTAACGTTTTCATTATGTGGGAAATTAATTGCAGGAACTGAAGCATTATTTGCAGATGTTGGGCACTTCACAGTTCGATCCATACAAATAAGTATGTGCACTGTAACCTATCCAGCTCTAATATGCGCATACGTTGGACAAGCAGCCTTTCTAAGAAAAAACGATGATCTTGTGTCTGAGACCTTTTATAAGTCTATACCAGGTTTGTGTTGTTCTGTTATCTTGTTTTCTCTTAATTAATTTATATAATTAGTAGGAGTAATATGTTGAAGGGTTTGGGAGCTGTTAGGGTAGGTTCTGCGTTGTGAGGCAGACACTCAATCAACTATTATTAGCCCTTTAATATTCACGTCCGGTTCTGATATACGCAGACCCTCTCTACTGGCCAATGTTTGTGGTGGCTGTCTTGGCTTCAATCATTGCAAGTCAAGCCATGATCTCGGGGACGTTTTCTATTATCCAGCAATCGCTCTCACTTGGATGTTTCCCTCGTGTGAAAATTGTGCACACATCGTCTAAATATGAAGGACAAGTCTATATTCCTGAAGTCAATTACCTTCTCATGATTGCTTGTGTTGGAGTTGCTCTTGGGTTTAGGAGTACTACAAATATAGGAAACGCGTATGGTAAGCAGCAATTGATTTAGTTTAACATATTCAAGATAACATGCTGAAAATTTTCTCGAGTTTGCAGTGAAATTAATGAATCAATTGTTGTGTGTTCAGGAATTGCGGTGGTGTTCGTAATGACTCTTACATCAGCCTTTCTAGTATTGATCATGCTGATGATATGGAAAACCAACATTCTTTATGTAGTTGCTTATGTGCTAAC
>CATIWR010050898.1:0-19926 GCA_949677035.1 Omphalea diandra | reverse complement strand
TTGTTATTATCATAAGTGAAGTTTCTTAATTAAGGAAAATCATTGTTATTATTGAGATAAATTTTTTTTTTGAAACCTTGAAACTAAAATCTAAGCATATGAGTTGTTGATTTGTGCATTAGTAAAGAGAAGGATTGCTTATGGACAAGCAATATTTCAAGTTTCGAGGAATTTGTTTAGTATCATATTCATCATAATTTTTATAGTTAAATCCCCTTAAAATTCATACATTACCGTTTAATTTTGCCTATCTATAAACCTAATATATGATTATTGGTCTTTTATAGGCTAAAGAGAAGGAAAATGAAGATTAAGGTGATAAAGGCAAAGGGCACGACCTTGAAGCATGGTCGTGCGCCTTAGTTGCTCAAGAGAGGCAGATGAGAACTAAAATGCACAACCTCGAAGCATGATCATGTGTCCTGGATGGCTATAAAAGGATGGGTCAATCACTAAGATGTACAACCATGTCATATGGCCTTATGTATCATTATAGACAAAATCATAAATTACTTATTCCAAGGATTCTCTTCTATTTGAAGGACCATAAGCTTGCTCTTTTGATGAAACAGTTTGAGCATTATTCAAATGAGAAATAACCTAAAATTAGGGCATGAGGGATTAATCTAAGGAATAAAATGTCGATCAATAGGGTTTACACAAAGAAGTTAGAGAAAGAAAAGGTGCAAGCAATCAAAGAAATCAAGAAAAAGTGCATGGCTACTCTTGGGGCTGATTTGATTATTTTCTTTTCTTCTTTCTATCTCATTATGAACTAAACTCTTTTTGGCTAGGGTTTTAAATGGATCTTGTATGACTTATATTGGATTTTCTTAATCTAAGTCATTTTGGTTTCTTTTATTATTTATGCTAGCAATTGTTGAGTGCTTCATGTTTGATTAGCTAGCCATTAATCATAATAGTTCCATGAATCGAAAATGGAGACATGATTTTCATAGAACTAAACCTTCAACAATTTCCTTATTTTGTTATTGAGTTAAGGAACCTTAACAAACCATTACCATCCATAGAGTTTTATATTATGAGGCAATTATATGATGTCTAGCTTTTGAGTTTAGCTTAACATGCCCTTATATGTCAATTTCTACTCGAAAGGGATTAATTGATCACCATAGTACTCAATAGGAGCACATGATACGTGAACCAATTAGGCAAGGATTACAATACCAATAGAAGGTTATTAAGAGAAGTTGAACCTCTAGCCAATCTCATCTATTGATTATCTCTCATTACTATTAATATTTAATTTAATTTTCTTATTTATAATTTTATTCATCATCCTTTATTAATTCTCTAGATAATATAAAATACAAGATACTTAGTATTTAAACTTGTTCTTCGTGAGAACAATATCCGTACTCATAATTACACTTTATTACTTTTGACTTATACACTTGCAACTTAAGGGTTTTTCACATAGCACGCACCCGTCAAATCAATTGGCCATCCATATCTTTTATAGTCCTACTAATCACTCTTACATTACTCTATTTTTGCTAATATTTAGTTGATATAAGATTTATTTTGATTTATATGAATCTAATTATGAGAGAAAAATGTGATATGAGAGTGATTTATGGGTTCTCAAATGATGTTAGTTTACAATTTAATTTTTCGTCATCAATTTAGTATTTGATTATTTAAAAATTAGATCATTAGACTTCAACAAAATATTTATAATAGTTAAATGACCAAATTGTATAAATTTTAAAACTAATGATCATAATAAAATTTTAATAAAAGTTTGATGACCATTAATGCTATTTACCTCAAGAATTAGCTAATGAATATCAATGCTCAACCTAATTCTTGAGTGCAATTATTTCTAAATTATCCATCGAGCTACTAAGTTGTATCTAATCAACAAACAACTAATCGTCAAAAGTTATTTTATTGATTGGATCCATTAATTCATAATTAAGACACCATAAAGATTTAGATATATTTTTTTACCTAAAGGTTGGTATTTGATCTCCTCTATCTAGGTCTATATTTCACTTATCAATTCATCATATAAATATTAAGATGAAAATTATACGATGTCCAGTCATATAATTCACAATCAATACAAGAAGATCAAATCAAGAATTCTGATAAAGAACAATGGAAATTAAGTATTGATATAAAAATCAATCTTACTAGTTACACCTCTAGTTGAGGATTTAGTTTTCCATAGATATAATAAAACTAAACACAATGTTTGATCACATAAAGGTTTAGACAACCAAGAGATAAAGAAAGGAAAATGAATATAAAGGAATCAAGAGAAAGCTAGAAAAGAACTCTATTCAGTCTTTTTGTCCCTTCAATATGAACATGGGTAACTTGTCTTAAACCCGTATTCAATGTTGTTACCTTTGCCCAAGGAACATTCAAGAATCAAGCAAAGATTTTAATTCCCAACAAGAACTCTAGATAACTTATATCTAATAACCTAAGTTACAAAAAATTAAAGGGTGTTTAAGACCAACTTAAAAAGAACTAACCCTATGTTTGGGAAACTATGTAGGGAGAAAAGAAAATGAGGAGGAAAAATAACTTTTATTTTCCTTCCTCATTTTTGGATGAAATGGAGAGAAAGGAAAATAATTTTATTTTCCTTTGTTTGGAAAGAAAAATATGAAAGAAAAGGAAAATCTTATTTCATATATTTCCTATTTTACCATTTACTCAAGAAAACAATTGGATATATAATTGTATTGTATAGTGAAAAAAAAAAGATAATTATTTTATATTTTAATTGATTTTATATATTTTATATTTTAATTGATTTTATATGAAATAAAAATTTATATAATGATAAATATAATGTTAATACTAAAAAAATGTAACATTAGTTTTTTTATATTTTAAATGTTAAAAAATAAATTTATTCATTCAGTTATATTTTTAAATATTGAACATTAAATTAAACGTTAAACGCTAATATTTATCAAATATTATTTTTCAATATTTTAATATTCAATCAATGAACATCAATTGGTAAATATGAAACTAAAAAAAGTCATAATATTTTGAAAGAATTAATTTCAATTGAAAATTTTAGATAAAATTATTTTCTTAATTTTATAATTTAAATTTATTTTAAATCTAAAAAATAAAATAATTTCAATTCATTATAAATTTATTCTAAACAAAAAAATTTCATTAAATTTGATTAATTTAAACTTTATTTTAAATATTTTCGTTATTTTTCATAATTTATTTCAAAGATAGCCAAAAGTAGAATTCAAAAACTCTATTGTGTTTCAATAGCTCTCACTTCAGATTCATGATTAGTTTGTCACTACATACCTTATTTTCTACTCTAGCCTTGTCAAATAATTGCCTCCATTAATTGATTAGCATTATCTATAAATTTAAATATTTTAAAATTATTTATTATATTAAATAACCCATTATAAAATATATTATTTTAACTGTTACAATAAATAAACTTTAAAATATTAAGATTAAAATATGATGTGAATTAATTAAATTATGAGTGTTAAAAGAAAGTATTGATAAATTGACTATTGTTAGCATTCCCAGTAAATAAGTGAAATAAACTCAAAATTTTCTTGATTATTTAGAAAATAATAAAGAGAAATTCTTAAAAAGAATGTTATTCATAAAATCTAAATGCATTATGGATAGAAATGTAATTTTATAAAAATCCTCTCAATCTCTCATATTTTTTCTCCGTTTTGGAGAGAAAATATAAAATGTAAAATAAACATTATTTTCTTTCCCCCTCTTATTTTCCTTCATTTCCCAAACAGGGTAAAAATGTTTTTCTTCCTTATTTTTCACTCTTATTTTCCTCCCTCCTAAACATTACATAAATCTATTTTAATTTTAAAATTAAACAAGTTTGCAAAGCTACTTAAGCTCTTACTTAAATAACTTCACTAAGTTTTTTTCAAGAACTAAATAGAAGAATAATTTCTCATAATAAAATTTGAATTATATTAATTGAGTGTCAAAAACATGCTTACTACCTAGGAATAAAATATGCAAATCCTATTCTATAAATAAAAAACAAACTAAATAGGAAAAATGCGATATACCTATTTGGCCAAGCATATATCCAAACTTTCTAAATTTTATATCATGTTACAATCCAAGAAACAAAAGAAAAACATTTTGTAAAGAGAGAATAGAATTCAATTAGGAAAGGAAGAGAATAATATTCTTGAGATCTTGCATGTCTTAGAAAATATTTGACTTAATTTTGATGACCTCTTTTACCATATATGTCGGCTCTCCTTTGTAGGAATATTGTTCTTCTACCAAAAGATGTTTTGAATATTCTTAGAAACTTCTTGGAATGTTCTGTAATCTTCTTGAAACTTTCTAGAATCTTTTAGAATATTTTTGGTACAATTTTTTCCATTTGTAGAGTTGGACTTGTAAAGTTTATCTTAAGGATCCACATATGAAATGAAAGTATAAAATTACCATTTTGCCCTTCAGAAGATCCATTAATTACTTCAATACTTGTTCTAAGGCTTACTTTCTTGACTTTCTCTTATACGAACATTCATAAAGCGTCTTTGAACTTCTTAAGGTGAGCTTTTGTCATGGATCCTTTAAGTTTGAAATGTTTCCTCTTGCTTAGTGCTTCCTTAGTTTGCATCACCCTATGATTCTTTCACCAAAAAGTTTCTTTTTTTCACAAGTGTTTTCCTTTTATTTACAGCCTCCTAAAATTTGCCTTAATGTGTTAATTAAAAGAGCTAGGGTTGAATTAGTGTCGCACATGTGACGTTTGTCACATGCCCAACAACACTTGGTAGCTCTCAATGTCACATGTATGACAAATGTCGTGCAGGTAGTCAAGAGAAAAACATCACGCGCACGATGTTCTTCACTCACGTGATAATGAAGAATACCATAAAGCCTATAACAACACAATAGTCGCACGCGTGATAATTATTGCGCTTGTAATCAGAAGTAACACATCACTTGCATAAAAAAAACCTTTGCTTGTAAAGCCACGTGCTTTGTTCAAAAATTGCTCCCATCAATAAAAATTTGCCAAAAAATTGATCACAACACTAATTAGATAACAAAATCTTAAAATTAATGCAATTAGTAAAATTACAACCTAAATTTACCAAGAAAATAATAAAATATCCTAAAAACTTGATTGAATTATGTATTAAATTGCAAACCAAAATATTTGCTCTTGACTTTGTATGAGTATTTGCTTAAGTTCACATAACACCAGGACAAATTCTTCATAAGCAGTTGCAGAATGGGTAATGGCTTGAGATTGGGTGCCAGTCGCAATACTAAAGGCTTATCTTCTTAAGTTGCCTAGGGGATAGGGGATATATGGTTTGTGATGAAGGTATTTTCAAGTCATAAGACATATGAATGGTTGTGAGATTGTTGAGTTTTGAGATCATTAGGAGAGACCATGATTGAAAGGTGAAGGTTTAGTAACTCGAGTTCGTGCTCACCGAACCAAATGATGTTGTTCATGGTACCGAGCTGGATAGTTTAGGGGTAGTCTTCTTGGGTTCAAGCTACATAGTTTAGATTTTTATGGTTCAGGTCCTGCAAGATAAATGAGAGTGAGTCAGGAATCTAACCTTATGTTGAAAGTCCATTTTGATATTTAAGTAAGAAATTATTGTTTGAAAGTGAGAGTGAGAGTGAGAGTGAGAGTATATGAGATTGAATGGATGAAGTACTTGGTTGAGGCCCTTTATGTAGTGCCTCAGGTGGACTATTTAAGTAGGAACTCATATCTCATGTATTAGATAATGCTTACTGATAAGGATAATTATGATTTTTAATAAAGATAACATTCTTAATGAGAATGATTAGGAACGAGTTGAAGAATCGTGTATATAGGTCAAACCAACACTGGCCATTAAGTTAAGAACTCAATCTAGACCAAGCTGGCTTATGATAATTTGAATGGATTTAGCCCATAATGTTGAACAAGGGCTCACATAGGAGTGGGCTTAGCTCATTGATGAGGTAATATCACTTTATCAAAATTTACTATGATAAATATATTTCATAAATTTCTCTAAAATGGGAAACAAACTATAGACATTACTTTTATACTGAAGGGTTGTTAGAGTTTCTTTAATGGGCCCTAGACTTTTTGCGTTTTTTAAGTTTAGCCCTTCAACTTATAAACTACTATAATTATGTCCTTTAACTCTTCAAATTTGTGTCACAAACACCTTCACTAATAGAACCATCAGTTGTGAGTTACACGTGCCATTTTCTGTGAAACTTATATGCTCAATATGAATTTTTAAATACTAAATTAGAAACATCAAATACTATAGTTGTTAACCTAACTAAAACAAATAGAAAAAAAAACCCATTCTCTCTCAATAAACTCTAAACTCCTCTTAAAATCTCACCTTTCTTCTTAACTCTCATCTTCAACTCTTTCTCATTTAGAGGTAATATCAAAGCCCAGGCATGTTGTTGTTAATTGTTATTACACATTGAAGATTAAATGGGTATGTTTTCTAACATTGTAGACAAAAGTTCTTGGAGGACTGGAAAAGTGAAAACATTGTAAGCATTGAGCATGTATGTTTCTTTAATTTATTTTGGTATTATATCATCTTATTTAAAATATGTTGTCTTGGATTTAGGGTTAGTGGTCCCATATAGCAAAAATGTTATCACCACGATGGAGTTAGGGTTAGTGATCCCAATTGGTTTCATTGGTCCATATTATTTATTATTCTAGTTATATTTATTGTTTTGTGCTTAAAAATCACACATTTTATATTGTATTGCATGATTTTTGGTTTACATAAGAAGTAGTTTTAAGCATGTTTAGTTGTATTCAATTTTAAATTGATAATGCATAAGTGTGTTTTTATTTTTTTCTTCATTGCAACATGGGTATTGTTAGTGTTAATTTATTATTTCATCATAAGGGGAAATTAAGTTTTGTGAGATGACCCCTTGGAGTAAATTGGAATTATATTGATGGAGAGTGTAAGTTAGTTAAAGAATGTCTTGATGTAGACTTATTGTCCTTCACAACATTAATGGCATATGTGAAAGAAGACTTGAACTATAGAAAAATAGTTGGGCTATATTTCATAATAAAGAGAGTGATGAATTTGATTGCATTAGTTCAGATTTTGAAGTAATAGAAATATGTAGCAAACTAAAAAAAGGGACACATTAGAGTTTTATATTGGTCATATACCATATGATGAGGGTGAAGGCATTGTTATGCATAGGTCATAAAGCAACCAACCTTTTGTGGAAATAGTAAGTAGGGGATAGGAAATAAGCAAAAAAAGGGATGTCAATTATGGGTTATAGAATAAGGTACAAAATGAGATACATATTGAGGAAATAACTATTGAAAGAGATGTTAATTTAAGTCACTTATTAGATGAGGACAGTAATGATGAAGAAGATAATGTTATTGATAATAAGAGAGAGGTTGAGGTTAAGGTACCTACAAGTAATGGAAGTGAGGATGAAGATGAAGAGTTAAGAGAAGCTAGACAAAAGGTGAGAGAGTTTAAGGGTAAAAATGTGCAAATAGAGTCTGATGCTAAGGATTTAGGTGAAGGGAACAAGGGTAGGAATGAAATTCATGTAGGTGAGAAAGGAGAAATAATTGAGGATACTAATGAAGTAGATGATGAAGATGAAATAACTGAAGAAAAAGAGGATGGAACCAGAGTGATTACTAAAACAACTCTGACATAAGTAGTTATTATAGTGAGAGTGATGAAGATAAGAATGAAAAGATATTACTAAAAGACCTAGTTTTAGGATTAAATTTGATACAAAAGCTAAAATTCAAGTGTTTTGTTTAGGTATGAGCTTTGTAAATGATGAGGAAGTAAGGAATGTCATTGTTAAATATTTTGTTATGAAAGGCTTAGCGATTCAATATGTCAAAAATGAGCCTAATATGGTGAGGGTAACATGTGTGAATGGTTGTCCATGGGTTCTCTTAGTGAGTAAAAAGAGAAATAATGATACATTAATTGTGACGATCTACAATCCACATCACAAAAGGCTACAAGATCAATAAAAATAAGGTTGCCAATAGCAAGTTCTTATCCAAGTACTTTTAATATAGGATCATGACATAACCTGACATAAAGTTGAAATTGTTGAAACAATTATGTAAAACAAAACTAAGGTTGAATGTGAGCACTTATGTGTGTAGTAAGACTATGAACAGGGTGATACAAAAAGTGAAGGGGACTATATAACTGAGTGTGCTAGGTTGTATGACTATGTAGATAAGATAAAAATAAGTAATCCTAGAACTACTTGTGTTGTGAAGGCAACAAAAGATGACCCTAACAGTCTTAGTAGGTTTTATTTTTATTTTGATGCTTTAAAGAAAGGGTGACTAGTTGGATGTAAACTTATACTAGGCCTAGATGAGTATTTTTTAAAGGGGATTTGCAAAGGGCAATTACTATGTGTTATACACTACAAAAAATGGTGATTTAGATACCACATTAAAGTGGTTGCTATTTAGCTACCATTTGGAGACCAATCAGCTACCAGTTGGAGTTTAATAAAGAGAAATTGAAATTAGAGACCAAATAACGACCACATTTGGAGACCACAGTAAATATTGTCGCTAATGTGGTATCTAAATCCCTATAAAAAATGATGAGTGATTTAGTTACTAACACTATGTTTAAGAATAATATAGGGAGGAAAGAAAATAAGGATGAAAAATAAATTTTTTTGTCCCTTCCTCGTGTTTGGATAAAAGGGAGAGGAAAAATTTTTTTATTTTCCCTTATTTGGAAAAGTAAAATATGGAAAGAAAGGAAAATATTATTTCATATATTTTCTATTTTACCCTTTGTTGAAGAAAATAAAGTTATTACAACAAATTAGATAAAACAAAAAAAGTTATGGACATAATTGTAATTTTATAAAAATTCTTTCAATTTCTCATATTTTCTCCTCATTTTGGAAAGAAAATAAAAGATATAAAATAATGTTTATTTTCATTCCTTTTCCAAACAAGAGAAATACATTTTTGCTCTTATTTTTCAGTCTTATTTTACTTTCCTTCTTATTTTTCTCCCTCTCAAAAACAAACTAAATTAAGAGTATTTTGTGATTGAACAATAAATAGCAAGCACAATTGTGGTGGTCGCTATTTTATATAAAATAGCTACCATATAAAACTTGGTCATACATATAAAATTGTGGTGGTCGCTAAAAATAGCCGTTATGTGGTCGCAATATCATGTAATTACATACTCAAATAGCGCTATTTGAGTGCGATTAAATAAAACTCGGCCTTGGTCGCTGAATCTTGAACTTCTATCAAACCCTCCGAATCTCAAATCCCAGAGATCCCCAAATCCTCAAAAGCCAAACCCTCAAATTTCTATCAAACATCCAAACTCGAAATCCCCAAATTCAAAATTCCCACATCTGCTATCCCAAACCCTCCAAACTCAAAATCCCCAAATCATCCAAATCGAAGAACAAAACTCGCTCGAAATTGAAGAGCAAACATTGCTCAAACATCAAATCGAATAACCATGGCCTAAATCGCAAATCGAAGACCTTAATTTCTGCATTTTATATTGAAATCTATCGAGTTATCATTTCAGATTCTCGGTTAAATGTTTAGCCAGGTGTGGCATAGTATCATTTATGAAAATCAACCGAGAAATAGGTATCAGAACCTGTCAAAGAGATCCTAGTTTGTCTTATTCTCCATTATCTATGAACTTGCTTGCATTCAGTATTTTGGAGGCTAAAAGTTTTTTTCATTTTTGCTGGTGCAATTATGATTTACATGTTGGATCTATATTTACCAGAAAATATTGATGGGCTAAAGATGGTTGTTGCTTTTGTAATTGGTGGTACCTGGATTATTGGGTGAGCAATTTGAATAGTTTGTTTTTTTCTTGGCCGATGTCTTGAATTCTCTATCTACAAATTTTTTGTACTTCCCTTGAATGTTCTATACTTGTATTTTACTCCATTTAGGTTTCTTCCAATGTCTTCTCCTTTTTTTTTTTTTTTTTTTTTTTTTCTATGTGTTTTCGATGCTTTAAATGTATTTTTCTCAACGAGGTCTTTGTCATTTCTGGTGATTGTTATGTATTTTCGATTACACCTTTTTTCAAATCAAGTTGACATCTTTCAGATTTTTGCCTTTTTCCTTATATATATATATATTACAAAATTCTCGTACCCTTTTGTGTTGGTTTCCTATTAGGCAAATTTCTATGGGGAGTTTTGGCTTTCAGGTTGTCCAGTGAAGAAAAAAAGGCTTGGTTTTTTAGGCCTGAATTTGTTGGAATTCTAATTGGAGATAGTCAAATTAATTGTTGGTTGATAATGAGGGATAATTTTGTGTTGTGGTGGATTGATTGCTAACTGAATCTATATTAGAAGCTGCAATGGAGAGCATAAACCGGTTGATACAAGCAACAACAGTTGAAGAAACCAAAATTGAAATATCTCCCAACAAAGTTGATTTTGGACATCTATCAACTTCTAGGAAAATTGTAGAGTGCAGGATATGCCAGGACGAGGATAAAGATTCCAATATGGAAACACCTTGCTCTTGTTGTGGTAGCCTCAAGGTTAGTGGGCTGAGGCTCTATAAATTCTTAGTTTTTAAAATGGTAATTAGTTTTGAGCTATACTTTTTGCTGGATCATGGGAAAATCTTGATCCAAATCTTTTTCCAGTAGCAAATATAGTTGTCAAGTCAATTTCCAAATCGCTTCATCACTGATTTAGTACAATTTTATTATTGGATGATTGTATGGTGGCATTTGTTTATTACCATCAAAATGTTTTTTTTTTTTTTCAGAGCTAGCTTCTTTATCATTATTGTTTTAGTTCTGCTCCTGTATGTTTTTCTTAATGTGGTGCTAATAGGAAATTTTCTTTCCTATTAGCTTTGTCTGGATTCCGCTTTAAACCCTTATTTTTATTACAGAATCAATCTTATTGCTTGTTGAAGTTTGTAAGGTATCTTACATTTTGAGCATTCTCACGTTTTGACACATGTTAATGGAGTCATGACACATATTGTTCAATTATGCTCACATATTTTATCATATTTGTACTAATCTAATTATGTCACATGCTAGTAAAGAGTCTAATGCATATCAATACGAAGTGAGAGTTATAAAATTCTGCGCTAGAAGATTGGAGAATATATAAATATAAATAAATAAATATATGTTTTTCAGATTAAATATAAAAATTAAATGATTTATTAGATGATAAGGCCCAAAAATTATATAAAGCGTTTGACCTCATTATGATATCTTACGATTCTAACATTCTTAACTCTTTTATTAATTATTTTATAAGTAATAATTTAAATAGTACATTACTTCACTGTCTGCTTCATATTGTAAGATATCAAATGTTGAAATATTAGCATTCATCACCATTAAAATTTGCAATATACTTGATACCAATAATAATAACATTAGTAGCCATTACTGTTTTCTTTGGGAATGAAGTTGATTTTTGTTAGAAGGCAAAAAAGAACAAAAGAAAATGAATTGCTTTCTGAATGTCTATTACACAGATTTTCAGTGTAGAGCATGCAAAATTTGTTTAATAAATGCCAAGCACGAGGCATTGCATGGTTGCTTTCTGTGTAGCAAAAATATTATTTCGTGCACTATATATATATATATATATATATATTGGATGATATTAAAATTATTTTTAAAATTAGTGATGTGTTCAAACTTAAACAGAAATTAATTAACCAAAATAAAATTATGGATATTATTATATTCCATATGAATGGGAAAGAAGATCGCTATTATAGTTTTTTCTAATTAATGCTTTCTTCAGTTTCATGATTAGACCCTATTGTCGAATATAATATTCTCATCTCGCCTATTTTACTTATGTATTGACTGTTTCAACAATCAAGGATTGGGATGTTTTCTCTATTACTTTAAGAATTTTTTTATTTGCAATGTGCATATTTAAGTCTATATGTTTTCAATATGTTTTACAGAAGAAGGATGAAACAACAAGGAGAAGGAAAAAGGAAAGACACGGAACATAGATCCAAAATAATATTTTCAATGTTGAGATTAGTTGTATTTTTATTTTTTTCCTATTATTTTGGATGTGATGTATATTTGATTTGGATGCAATTTGATTTGGATGTAGTGTACATTTGATTTGGATGTAATTGTATATTATTATTTCTTTTATAATAGAATAATTTTGATTATTTTATTAATCTTAATTTTTATATTTAATTTTCAAAATAAAAAATTAATTATATAAATAATACCATTAAATGTAAACATAATATTAATATTTTTAAAAAATATATTATGTAGATAATTTTAAAAATATAAATAAAAAAATCTCTAAAATAAAAAGATCATTTAGAGACTATCATATGTGATCTTTAAATAGAGATAATATAATGTGGTCTCTAAATGGTCCTATAGCCTCCTATGGTCAGCATTTAGCGACCACATAGATATTGTTTAGTGGCCACATAATGTGGTCTCTAAATAGATATTACATTATGTGGTCGTTAGTTTAGTGATCACATTGATAGCTAAGCGATTGCTAACTTAGTCAACAACCACTTAGAGATCATAAATGTGGTCTCTGGGAACAATTAGATGTTCCCTTTTAGCATGGGGTGTTATTGACATAGAAAAAAAAAAAATTGGCCTAGTTTTTAAAGTGCCTAAAATATTACCTACCACTTGGGATGAAAAAGGATAAACAATTATTTCTGACATACAAAAGATATGAACACATACATTCATTTCGCTTACAATGCTATATGATTTAGATATAATTATTTAACTATTGTATGTTAATTATTGGATGTAGGGTCTTGATAGTGTAATACAAGAGCACTTGGTTGAGGTGGAGTATAGGATGAGTGCCAAGCACATTTATGCAAACTAGGCAAAAATATGGAAAGGTGAAAAAAGAAAAGTTGTATTTTGGAAGTGCGCAAGGTCAACTTACCTTGAAGAATTGAAGGAGAATTTTATGGGGTTGGGTGAGCTTGGTATAGGAATTGCAGCTGTTCATTATAGTGTGTGTTGTTAATGTAAGACTTTCTTCAATACTAACATCAAGTGTGATGTGGTTGAGAATAACCAAAGTGAAACTTTCAATAGGTGGATACTTGAAGCAAGATGCTAGTCAATCATCACCATGTTGGAAGAAATAAGACTAAAAGGGATGGAAAAGATTATAGAAAATAAGAGATTTGCAAAAATTTAGATTTCTAATATGACACCCAAGGCAATGGAAAATGTTGAAAAAAACAAAATAAAGTCCTACAACTGGTATATGGTTTTTAATGGAGAAAAGGGCTATGAAGTTACAATTCTTTTTGATCCTGAGGATAAGCAGGAGGTGAAGTTGGACAAAGGAACTTATACATGCAAAGAATGGGATTTGATCGGTATCCCTTGCTAGCATACCATATGTGCAATATATAGTGCACATGAGGACATTGAGAAATATGTTGCACATTGGTATAAGAAGGAGACTTATTAGAAGGCATACAATTTTTGTATGCAACTTGTGAAGGCTAAAAGGTTTAAGGTAGAGATTGGCAAAAAGGCAATTGAACCACAACTATGGAGGCCAATGCTCAGAAGGCCAAAGAAAAATAGGAGGAAAGGCAAAGATGAAGTGAATAAAGTTGGAAAGCTTTCAAGAAAGAATAGGATCATGACATGTAAACTATGCAAACAAAGTGACCACAATAACAGAGAATGTCATACTATGACCAAGGTAAACCATGTTTTAATTATAGGCATTATATTGATTATATTGATATTTTATAATGAGCTTTTGTATATTATTCTTTATTATCCAGAACCAAATAGCTGAATCCTCAAGGCCTGCAAAAATACAGAAAACCATGGCATCAAAGACAGCTCAACTTAATCCTGCAATCTCTTCTGAAAAATTCTACTCGTAATTCAAAATATACTAGCAACAAAATGCATCTTAGTCAAGTCAAACATCTGCACACATACACTTTACAAGCGCTTTTGCTTTATGGACTAATATGAGGAAAAGTCTAACTGAGCTACATGTGAGAAACAAATTATTATGTACGCATTGTAATGTTAAATTATAGATGATGACTTTGTTGTTAACATATTACTTTTATATGAACTTCTAGACACCATGGGAAGGAAAACCAAAGAGGATTGGTAAGGAGAAGAGGCTAACAAAACATCAAACTTAGTAGCAGCAGGAGTTATTTGTTGATAGTTACAGATATTTTGAAGTTTTTTTCAATTGATATAGTTGACCTCAATTAATATTTTATGATTAGATATATGTATAGGAAATTGTTAAAGACATTTGAATTTTGTAATGCCTTATACATTTTGTAAGTAGCAGTACTATAGCTTTTTACTACATGCATTATAATTGTTCCTTTTGTAAGTAGAACTAGTTGTTCATTTTGAAGAGCATGTATAACTCTTAAGATTAAAACACTGATGCAAGCTATTATTTATATAAATCCTAATAATGAAAGTTATATTTCTCTATCAATGTGTTATTGAAATTGCTTTTGATATTAAGTTTATTATATATCAGAAGTTCTACATTATATTGAAGGCTTTTTGGCATAAATGTATATTGTATTGAAGGCTATTTGCCACATGGTTTTATGAATTTGTAGCAAAAGTGGCATAAATGTTAAGTAGATCTTACGTGATATTTAACAAAAGTTGTAGCACAAATGGCACAAATTTTAAGTAGAATTTGTAGCTTTTTGCTGCTGGTGTAAATAGAGATTAATGAATTAGCTTTTTGATATTTCTTTCTACTCCAAAATTTGTTCATAGAGATTAATTATGTGTTAAGTATTTCAAGTTGATGAAAGAAATTAAGGGATGAATGAAATTAAACTTGTTCAATTTATTAAACAAAATAACACACTATAAGTCAACAATTCAATCTATACAAATCACCATTTCAATTTATACAAATCACCATTTCAATCCATACAAATCACCATGTTTGCCTTACATTCATGATTACATTCACTAACATATCAACTAACACAACTAACACCATCAAATATAAGTCTTTCTATTTTTTCATTTCTTCACTTTTCTTGCTCGATTCTAGAACTTGTGCATTCAAAGATGCATTCTCTAACTTCAACACCGCAATTGCGACATCTACATCTCTACTCACTTCACAAGCATTCGTGGCTTATGGCATTTCATTCTCATTCAATATCATTGCAAGTCTTCTTAGCATTAAAGTCTTCTTAATGAATCTCTCATCGTACCAAATAAAAAAAAAAAAAAGTCTACAAAATCTTCCCTATAAATACTATTATCATTAATTAAATATCAACAAGCAATAACTTAAAATTATATTTCCTTAACTATGGATGTGGACGCCCATAAAACTACCTTCCAACATTTTCACTGTTCTCGGCATAATCAGACGTGCAGGTTTTCACATAAGAAATTAAAGGTTTTATTATCTTCATCAGTTCTTGGTGGGTTTGGAATTCTCCTTCTACTGCTTCTTGATGTTTGGGCCTTTGCACCACTTCGTGCAGCTAGAAATTATGATTAGGTCACACGACTGAGTGAGGAAGTTATCACCATTTCTTCTAAGCTTCTTCGATTTGCTCTTAGCTACTTCAATGATCTTGTGTTCCAATGAAGAACCCTACAAATTAGGAACAATTATATTTGAATATAGTTATTGCTTAATTTATGTTAATAATATAATATTACACCTAGGACGACACTTCAATAGTAATAATATTATAATGATGGAGTTGTATCATTTCTGTTAACCTATTAACGATTCTGTTAATGAAAGTGTTTGTGACACAAATTTGAAGAGTCGAAGGATTTAATTATAGTATTTTATAAGTTGGAAGACAACTTAAAAATGTGAAAAGTCTAGGGGCTCGAGGATAGGTTTTTCCTAAGCGATATATACAAATAGTAAAAAAAAAAAAAAAAGGAAGCAGAAGAAAAAATATTTCAAATTCAAAATTAAAATTTTAATGAAGTTTTTTCTAAATCTCATTTCTTTGATAAGGTGCCTTGAAACCTTTTTTAAATCCTTTTTTCTATATATTTTTATTTCAATCAAAGTTATAAAAACTATTCATATCTTGTTTTTCATGTAGTAACAAGACATGATTGAATGAAAATTTTTAATCAAGAATCATGCATATATTTTCTCTAAAAAAATTAACGTTAAATAATATAAACCGAGTTCATCACATAAAATAGCAAACCATTTAATAATAAAAAAGTTATTTATCTAATTTTTCTGTTTTATCTATGATATTTTATTATTTTTCATAATTTTGAATTAAAATTTATATTATATACATCATTTTTATTAAATGAATCGTAATCCTATATGACCAACGAGACAAATTATATTGTGGACCTTAGACTACCATGCTTTGTGGTCAAGATGTCCAAAATGTGAAATATTTCTCTGTTTTTGTACTTGCAACATTTTTTTTTTTTATCATGTTTCATTTTTTTCCTTTTCTAATATATGATATTTTATTTTACAAAATCAATTTAGATACATATGATTTATTTAAGCTAATGAATATTTATTTTATATCATATATAATATCAAAATATACATTAAAAATTATTAAAATAACATAATAATAAGAGAATTATAATTGTATTAAAATCTTCGATTAAAAATAAAATAATACAATAATTTATGATTAATTATAATATATTTTATATTTAGTATATAAATTTTATAATGTAAATCAATTTTAATATTACAAAAAAATGACAATACCAAAATATTTAATTATATGTCATCAAAATTTATGCTCATTACTTTTTAAGTAAATATTCATTAATTATTAGCACAATATTCATTAGTCGTAGTCTTTTATGTTCATTATTTTATTGAATAATCAGATTTAATCTTTTATATTCATCATTTTATTAAACAATATTTTTATTAGTGTTCATTTAATTTTTAATCTATTATGGTACATATAATCATTTTTTATTAATATTTACGTTTTTAATGGATAAATTAACTCATGTACAATATCAATGGACAGACACATTAAAAAGCTTCATGTTCATTGATTATTATAAAAAAAGTTTGCTATTTATATGGACAATGGTCGTCATTTATAATATTTATATTTATTACTCTTTTATGTAATATTGTACATGATTTAATTGATCCATTAGAAACATATACCTTATTTTTCACAAAACTCAATGTTTATCGTTTAGTATTTGATATTTTCGATTATTCTTTTAATTATAATTCATTATGGTGTAAAAATTTTGTGATTATTCAATCTCAACTACAAAATCTCGAAATTGTAATTCATTCTAGTGTAATTTTTATTCGTTTTATTCATGTTCATTGATCATTACAGAAATGTACATTAATTATATACATAATATTAATCATTTATAGTGTTTATGTTCGTTATTTTTTTATATAATATTATACATGAGTTAATTTGTCCATTAAAAATTTATAATCTTCTTTTTCAGAAAAAATAAAACTTATTTAATTTTTATATAAAAATAAAACTTATAAAGTTTTAATTAAATCAAAATAAGTAATAATAAAAATTTTAAATAGAAATAACTGAATATTCGATAAATTTATTCTAATTAAAATAATAAAGAGAAAAACAATAAAATAAAAAAAAAAAGAAACAAAAATAGATGTAAACGAAAAAAATACTTTTTTATTCTATTCGCGTTTTTTTGGCACCCGGATCACATGTGTTCGGGGTGCACAGTATAAGGACCCGACCAACGGAGTACAGTGAAGAATTTCTTTATTTAAAGCAACCAATCACAGATGCTGGGAAATCGTTGCCTTAATATAGAAGGCAGCGACATAGGCCATTAAAATTCTTTATGCCATCATTTTCCTTTCTTATGCTTCTATCCATCACCATATTTGTTAGTCTATAAAAATATTATTTCTATATTTATTTTAGTTGTTTCTCTTGTCCATATTAGAAAAAAAATCCAGAGACTATTCAACGTTTTTCAGTTCCAAAAATCAATTATGAAGCTTCTTAATGGTTGCTTAAGACCATATTAACTTATAACAAAATCAGACAAAGATACACGTGAATCAATTATGTTGTATAAAAAGTTAATAAAGAGGCAACGTATTAGCCAGGAAACTTCAATGGCTGCTAGTATAGCAATAGTTGACTTCACTACTTAATTATTGATCTTTTATTTTGGCCTGCGTACTTAGAACCAGAAGAATAAATCAGAGCATCATCCTTGTAAGTGAAGAATATTAAGGAAAGAGAGTAGACAGTACAAGCCATGTTATTCAAGCTTTTGATACTGGCATCTCTCTTTGTTAGCTTGGCAGATTCAAAAGATCTCAATTTCACCTACAATGGCTTCCGGAACGCCAATCTAAGCCTTGATGGTATAGCTGAGATCACTTCTACTGGCCTTTTAAGGCTCACCAATGACACCACACAAGAAAAAGGTCATGCCTTTTATCCGAGTCCAGTACCATTCAAGAAATCCTCAAATGGATCTGCCTTCAGCTTCTCTACTGCCTTTGTCTTTGCTATTTTACATGAAATTCCAACGATTAGTGGTCATGGAATTGCTTTTATGATTGCACCAAAAAGAGGCCTTCCAGGATCGCGTCCAAGCCAGTTCCTTGGTTTGTTTAATGAGACCAACAATGGTAATGATACCAACCATGTTGTTGCAGTAGAGCTTGACACCATCCAGAGCAGTGAATTCGGAGACATCAATGATAATCATGTCGGGATTGATATTAATGGGTTAAGATCTAAAGCATCAGTTGCAGCTGGATATTATGCTAATCCTGGCCGTAAGTTCACAAACTTGACGCTTATTAGTGGTCAACCCATGCAAATTTGGGTGGATTATGATGGTGCAAAGAAGCAACTTAATGTCACTTTAGCACCAATTAATATTCCTAAACCCAGTAAATCTCTTTTATCTTTGGCTATTGATTTGTCACAAATCTTGAAAGACACCATGTACATTGGCTTCTCATCATCTACAGGCTCTGTCCTTACATCTCATTATATACTGGGTTGGAGCTATGAGATGAATGGCCAAGCTACAGCACTAGATCTTTCTCAACTTCCTAAGCTTCCACGAATTGGACCCAAGACGAGATCACAATTTTTAACCATTGGGCTGCCCATACTGTTTACAAGTTCAGTTTTGATAGCAATCTCAGTTTTAGGCTATTTGATAAGAAGGCAAAGGAAGTTTGCTGAAGTGCTTGAAGATTGGGAGATTGATTATGGGCCTCACAGATTCAAGTACAAAGATTTGTACACTGCCACCAAAGGATTTAGGGAGAAGGAACTATTGGGTAGTGGGGGATTTGGTAAAGTCTATAAAGGAATATTACCAACTTCCAGGATTGAGATTGCAGCTAAAAAGGTGTCTCATGAATCAAGACAGGGAATGAAGGCTTTTGTAGCAGAAATTGTTAGTATTGGCAGGCTTCGTCACCGGAATTTAGTCCCTCTCTTAGGCTATTGTCGGCGTAAAGGTGAATTGCTGTTGGTTTATGACTACATGTCTCACGGAAGTCTAGACAAGTACCTCTATGGCCAACCCAAGATTACCTTGAATTGGAGCCAAAGATTTAAGGTCATCAAAGGGGTAGCTTCCGGGCTGTTGTATCTGCATGAGGAATGGGAACAAGTTGTGATTCATAGAGATGTAAAGGCTAGCAATGTCTTGCTTGATGGCGAATGGAATGGGAGATTAGGAGATTTTGGGCTTGCAAGACTATACGATCATGGAACAGATCCTCAAACGACACATATTGTTGGCACTCTTGGCTATCTTGCACCCGAGCATACAAGAACAGGAAGGGCAACAACAAAGACTGATGTGTTTGCCTTTGGAGCATTTT
>CATIWR010050897.1:0-27454 GCA_949677035.1 Omphalea diandra | reverse complement strand
ATAACTTATCATTGTTATCGAACCAAATAAAACAATGAATATGAAGTAATCATTTTGAAATTCAATTATATATAATAAAGCCATAACACGAGTAAAGTGTTTATTTTTTTTCTTAAATCATCAATCATTGAAGAAATTTTGGTTTTAAATATGCGACTTACAATATCAACTTTATCTTCAGGCTTTTGTATAGGGACTAAAGCCAACATATTGCAAATTTCAGCCCATTGAGGATTGTATGTAAAAGTAACAAATAAATCAAGATGTCTATAAAACTTGCATATCACCATTGCATCGTGGTAGTGTTCTAACATGTATCTTGGACTGGTAGTATGAGTTCATAGTAAAATGATCGATTTCCCAATTTCACTCATATTAGTCGTTCCTTTTATGTAGGCATTGCAAATCTTAGAATATAATCTAGATTTTAGTTTCTTTTGGTTACATTTAACATAAACTAATCGTTGTTCTTCAATGCATGAATATGCATCCACAATAAATTATTGGAATAAGTGACTTCCATCTAATAATGTTGTTGCTTTTAAGCTCGCATTGTTGTAGTCTGTATGCAAAATATTCACGCTTTTTTTTTTCTTTTCTTGCATTAGGTCATAGAGGGGATATGCATGATCTAGAAGTCCAAATTTTGATTTCTCTAATTAGGGGCCTGGGAGTTGCTAAGAATTTAGGTTGCGGACAATTATCTGAGTATTTTCATGCTTCAGGAACGTTGGAAATAAAAGGCAACATGCATTTAGTCAGAGGAGAATGACAAACAGAGGGAACAATGCATGCCTTGCAAAGAGTATCGGCATTTGCAAATGATATCATGTGTTGTTATAAGTTGTGCTCTTATCTAAATGGGCATAGTAAAAGTAACTCATATTATAGTCAAAACAATAAACAGATGGTAAATTAGGAGAATGAGCCTCAACTGAAACATATCGTAGCCATCCATGCTTTGGAATACCGATACATCGAGTAAAGATCTTCATTTTCAGCCTCAAGAAAATTGGTTGATGTTGAAGGCAATGCACACTTGTGCAAACGCTTAGCAAGTTGGTCGAGAAAGATGCGCGACACAATTTTTTTGAGAAAATCAATTTGTCCGATAGGAATATCAATTAAATCATGGGATTCAACTACAACAAATTATGATATTTTTTCAAAAAGTCTTAATTAAGAAAATCGACGTTACTATTCGAACTTTACTTATTGTACCTAATGATTTTGATAAGCAGTCCATATCCATTAATGAAAGTTGTTTTTGTATTGAAATAACATCATCGCATTAACACGATGGGGACATCCATAGAAAATAAATATACATATAACAACTGCATGGTATATCACATAATATTAGTATAACCTCGAATATAAGAAGAGATAACTATGGATATGGGACCATGCACTGCACGATGAAATGTACACTAAATATATAATTTCGTTAAAAAAATTTTTAAAAAATATGAATTAATTAATTTGGTACTTGGTAGGTGGGGGATCTTTGAGCGTCAACAAATAAATCACTTCAAACTAAGGGGGGAAAAAAGAGTAAATTTGAATCATTATACTAAGTGTACATTTTATAGCTTAAAAATGACCATTAGGGAACCTATTTGGATCAATACATTGAGAATGAGAATTAAAAACTTGGCGTCCATTAATGTACGTTAAAATTATGTTCTATTTGGTATCATCCTCTTATAAGGCATGAAATATTAGGAAATCTATTATTCTTAATACATTGAATAAAAATGTATTTTAACACAGTATCCAGATTTTATTTTAATAAGTTTAATAAATTTACTTGTGCACATTCAAATATAAAAATTAGGAAATTGTAATAGTATATTATTCATATTATAAAATATCAATAGTTTGAAATATACTTTTTTATATTATCAAAAACCATTCTTTTAGATGGTTGTAATGATTTCAAAATTTAATTAAATATATCAAAATTCACATATATCTCAAAATAGAGCATATTTTTTGTATATCGATGCGCCCAAAATTCTTATATAATAATCAGCTAAATCTCACATAAAATAGTTAAATAAAAAATAAAAATAAATAAAAAAACTAAAGCAATTTTATATTAGTTAATTAATAAACTAAAGCATATATTATAATTAAATAACAATTTTGATGTAACAAAACATTTTATATCATAATTGGCTAAATTTAAAATGTCTAAAAGTATTTTATAAAATATTCTCTTTTATATAAAATTGTTTTCTTCTATAATATATAAATTCTTTATAGCGTTTTTTAAAACCATTAAAGAATAATAAACTATTTAGTTCTTACAAATAAATTACAAATCACTTAACTAAATAACAAATAATATCGTATAAAAAAAAAAAAAAAAAACAATCTTCATACATGACTGGATGAAGTAAAGCACCAGAAATATGTAAACTATATTCCTCATGAATGGAACAAATTTGTCACTTTTTTTTTTTGGGTCGACTGAAATCATAACGGGCCTTAAAGGAAAGGGCAGCCCAGAAGGAAGCCTAATTTTTTAATAGTATGGGTCATCGGTGAGTTGAGGCTTATCCAAAGCCTAGTGAATGATTCGGCCCATGTAGCAAGGAAGGACTGGGCAGAAGAAAAAGACCGGCTAAGGTTAATGGACCCTAGCAATTTAGCCAGCTGAAGGGGCCAATAAATGAAGCCCATCAATCTCCTCATTGGTTCATTTGTTCCTTTTTTATGCATTTTCTTTTAATTCTTTATTTCTCATGATCTTTATCAAATACTTAATAACTCGTTGATAACTTCAGGAAAAGAGTAATTTAATCATATGCAATTATTTTTCTATAATTAATATTATTTAATAATTTTCTCAATTTTGATATAATTTTCTTAAACGATAGAGAAAACAATTATTTGATTGCTTGATATGATATACTGAAAAAAAATAAAATATTTTCATCTTCATTGGGTTTTTTGTATGGAAAACTGCATGAATTTTAAATCCTTTGCATAAATTTTTATTTTTTTTTGGGGGGGCCCATATGGATAACACCAATTATTTCCCAAATGATTAAAAAATCTGATTTATTTTCCAAACTCCCTTCTGCAGATCCTATTGTGGAAGCAAATAATTCACTGTAAATGGATTGACATAACCTGAAGGGAAGCATGAACCGCCATGCGAAGACTCATGATGGTGGATCAGAAAATTTAATTAATTATATATTAAAGAAAGAAAGAAAGGAAGCATGGATCACCATACAGAAAGAATTGATTAAGAATCAATTAGTTCCTACACATCTGCAGAGAGAAAACCATCAGAGGAATAGGGGAGAAGGAGTGTTATACGACACCGCATGAGCAAAGGGGAAGCAAGACGCCATTTTTGTGAGAAAAGGAGAGGAACCCCATGAACAAAGAGGAAGAACAGTGTCGTTTTATAGGAAAAAAAAAAAAAAAAAAGAGAAAACAACCGAACAAAGTTCATTGTAACTCGAAAGGCAAACCTCTTCCCCATGCAAAAACCTCATAAGTCCCTGGAAATTCCATAATTGTCCCTAGCAAGGCAAGCAACAATAAGAGAATAGTCAAGAAAGCCTTGCTAATAAACCCCCAAGCCAAAATAATTGGCCAGCCATTATCGAATAATTACAAAATTACCCAGACAATGAACACTGAAATTGGTGGTTCAATGCGCACACTATGTTTTTTAACAATATTGCGAAACACATATCTTTTAATTAAAAAAAAAAAAGCAAAATACATATTTTTTGTCATAAAAATACATATTTAAAATTATATGACACTTTTTTATTTTTAAAACAAAATTATTTAAATATATTAAACTAATACAATGATATACTCTTAAGACTGAAAAAAAAAAAAAGGACCAAATAATTATTATATATAGGGTAAGCAAAAAGATTTGAAAATAACTAGAAAATTTATCAAAATTGATTTGAAAATTTTGATTAAGCAGTTTGGGAGTTTCATTTTTTTTTTTTAGAAAAAATTTATACTTTCAATTTGATTTTATATATATTAACCAATAATTAATCCATTGACTGACCAATTTTTTTAGATATATCAAATATTGAATTTTCATTTTCTTAATTTGATTTTCAATTTGAAAAAAGTTTGAATCAAAATCAATTAATCAGTTTAAGGCTATATTTATTTCGCAAAAATATTTTTTCAAGAAAATATTTTTCACTTTTTTTTCATGTTTAGTGCATTCAATAAAATTGATCAATGAAAAATATTTTCATGATTAAAGGAAATATTAAGTCATTTTTTAGAAAAATAACTTTTTATTTTGAAAACAATAAGTCATTTTCTAAAATTTGATAAATTCATCAAAATAAAAAATAAATTATAAATATATATATTTATTATCATTAGTCATCTTGACGATTGACATTCATTATTGACATCATTGGTCGACGATAATTGCTATTGATTAATGGTCTCACAACATTTTTATTTTTAATATATTTTTTATATTAAATAATAAATAGTATATATATATATATATATATATATAAATATTTATTGTCTAAACATTTTGTTATAATCTTATAAATTAAAAGAAAATTAATATTTTTTATAAGACATACTAAATATGAGAAAAAATATTGTTTAAAAAAAATATTTTTCTCAAAAAATATTTTCTTTAGATAAATTATTTTTATAAAAGAAAGAGAGCTAAATTAATGTATTTCTATTAACTGAATGTGATGCATATTCAATTATATAGTATGATTTGTTGCAAATACTTGAAGATTTAAAATAAAAGGTTAGATGACTATATAAAAGGAAAATTATAGGTATCAGGGCACACTGATATCGCAATTGCATCGTACCCAAGGTCATGTTTATTGAAACAAGTGTAATATTTTTTTTTATAAAATTATGTCTTCTTTGTTGTAATTTTTTGTTCAAATATTTTTTTTATTTTCTTTTTTTCCTTCAAATTTTGTACAAAAAATAAACAAAATGTTTGAGTGTCTTGTGTGCTACAGTTTTTCTTTTTTTTTTTAAATAAGAAATAAAATTTATTCTTTTATCAAATTCTATACAAAAAATAAATAAAATGTTTGGATAACTCAAATGATACATTTTTTCTTTTTTCTTTTCTTTTTTTCAAATAAAAAAAAATCAAATTTAATCAAGTGTATCTGAAATAAAGAATTTTATAAATACATAATTTTTTCAAATTCTATAGAGAAAATGAACAAATTTTATATTTAAAATGAATAAATTATATATTCAAAATTAAATTTGATCAAGTGTATATGAAAATTAAAAAAATTATGTATCTAAAATGAAAGATTTTTTATAAACAAAATTTTTTTAAGTTATATAGAAAAAATAAATAAATTTTACATTTAAAGTGACAAATTTTATATTCAAATAATGAATAAAAATAATTTAATATAATTATTATTATAATCAGAGTTATATTTAGTTTAATATAATTTTTTATATATAAAGTGAATTAAAAGATATAAAATTTAATCTAACAAGATGCAAAAATTAAATATAAAATCAATAAATCTTATATTCGATATAAAAATAAAGTACTAAGTATGTCTAATCACAATAGCAGCGTAGCTGTCGGAGTCCCCAAACAAAAAACAAGAAAATAGCGCACTCCCACGCGCCAAAACAAGTATTTGCTGACAAGCAGCCCAAAAAATGATGCGAACGTGCCCATGGCGTGGTAGATGCACAGTGAGACAGCGGTATAGACGCAAATAACGAACAAGAAGAAGGGTAATTCCATAAGAGTTGTCTATATTATGCCACGGTATAGCAATGAACGAACGGATGGACACCGCACCAGGTGGTCTCTCCTCTCTCTCTTTCTGGGTTTTGTTTGAGACAACATCAAACACCCTCCCCTCTGTCGGAGACGAGAGAGAGTCCTGTCTTTTTGTCCTTTCCTTGTTCTGCCCATCCCTATTCCTCTCTCTCTCTTCTAGAAATTCACTTTCTTTCTTAACCTACCCTCTCTTTCTGCTTATCATGTGCCACTCTCAACTGGGTTGATAGCATAATACCAATTGGTCTGTTTCGGTATTCTTTTTCTGGGTTTTCTGCTTTGAATGTGAGCATCAAATCCCCTAATTTTTATCTTTCTTTCTTTTTTCTTTTTTTCTTTTTCTTGCTTTCTTATTGTTGTTATTATTTTCTTTGTGTTTAGATTGTGGAAAGTTGGATCCTTTATTTGTAAAGCCCTAATTTTTCTTTCTTGGGTTTTGGAGGTTTTGTGGAGTGATTTTTTAAAAAAATTTAGGGTTTGGGGTTATAGAAAGTGATCGGTTTTGGGCCAAAGAACGTAGCTTCGTTAAGTGTTAATGTCGTATGTAGGGCTTGTCAGTTGCATGATTCGATTGCAAATGGTTCTATTTTTATTGTTCTGAAGTTGTGCTTTTTATACTAGTGGGCATTGTTAAATGGCTATGTATGTGATGTTTTGTTGAGTTTTGATCTTATATATCGTGCATGCCTCAAGATTCAAAATTTATCTCCCTGTTGTACTTTACTTGAAGTCATTGTTGTGTTTCCAATCTTGTTTCGCGTGTTGTTCACAACTTTGTATTGTGCATGGAAAAAACTGTTCTTAGGTGGTTTTATTCGATTATACGTTTGTTACAGGAAAACGAGCTTATTGATAAACTAAGATGGCATGGACGGACAAAGATAATGTCAATGGGAGAGAACAGAAACCAATTGAAGAGAACGGTTTCCTGAAAGGGTCACAACCTTCTCCTAGTATAAGTAGCTCTTCTGTTGGTATGGCTACAGCACTGAAGGGGTTTGAAGGGAAGGATGCTCTCTCTTACGCCAACATTCTTCGATCCAGGAACAAATTTGTTGATGCTCTTGCTATTTACCAGAGTGTCCTGGAAAAAGATAGTGGAAACATTGAAGCTCACATTGGAAAAGGCATATGCCTGCAGATGCAGAACATGGGAAGGCTTGCTTTTGATAGCTTTTCTGAAGCCATCAGACTAGATCCACAGAATGCATGTGCCCTCACACACTGTGGCATATTGTACAAAGATGAGGGCCGACTGGTAGAGGCTGCTGAGGTATTCTTGTGACAATTAATCCATGTTCAGTATGGCGAGCTAAAAGTTATTAGTATGATGTTGTTTAGTATGATTAAAAGTTAGTTTCCACAAAAAATATAGTTGACATGCATCAATTTTGTTACTCTGTTATGTATTTTCCACTATATTTGGTATCATTGTTTGAGAATTAGTTCTAGATGAAGTTGTATACCCATGGTTTTGTGCAGCTAGTAATGGTCATATTTAAACATTGTTGCTTTTAATGTTTACCCTATTAATGCAGTTGTTATATAATGCTGATTAAGTCTACTAATCCAGGATAAAAATTTCTCTTACATGCTTGTGTGGCAATTAGATTTTGAAAGTGAAGAAGAGGAAAGAAGGGAACTCTGTTGTTGTTTGGCACAAAAATAGGTTTAGAGAGTTTTGGAACTTTGTGAAATGAAGCTGTGTAGGTCTTTAATTTTTTTGGATTTTTGCTTTGCAATTTCGTAAGTAGTTTTTGTGGACCATTAATTAGTAAATAGTATTAAGGCCTATTAACCAAAAAAAAAAAAAAAAATTTTTATTTTTTCACGATATCGCTCAAATCTTTTGAAATAGCAGATGTGATCCAAAATTGGCCAAACTTGTGTCAGTATTTCTAATTGTCAAATTAAGGTCTCAAATTGGCCACATATGATGATGTGGACTCCATGTGGCGTCTGTGGAATCCACCTCACCCCCTCTATGTAGTGTCCATGTTATCATGTGAGGTCAATTTGAGACTCTAATTTTGAAAATTAGCAATATTGACGCAAGTTTGACCAATCTTGCATTCATGTCTACTATTTTGTAAGATTTGGATGATATCATGAAAAACCAAAAAAGTTTGAGTTTTTTCTACCGGGAAGCCTAGTATCAATTATTTGTCTGTAGTATTGAATTATTTGTCTCCTTAATAAAAGGATAGTTTGCTTAATATGTGATGGGTCTCTTGATTCTATATTTTCAAAAAGGATAGTTTGCTTAATGTATTATGGGTCTCTTGTTTATCTATTTTCATTCATTAAGATGTATTAAATATTTGACCCCTTTTACTTGGTGCAGTCATATCAGAAGGCTCTGAGAGGAGACCCTTCATACAAACCAGCTGCAGAATGCCTAGCCATTGTTTTAACAGATCTTGGTACAAGCTTAAAGCTCTCTGGAAATATGCAGGAGGGAATTCAAAAGTATTATGATGCTCTTAAGATTGATCCACACTATGCAGTAAAGTCATGCCTTTTGTTCATTCTTACCATGGCAGCTTTATGCTTCTATTTATTTATTTGTTATTTTTATTTTGGTAGCAGCATATGAATTTATATTCTCACACTTCTACTTATGTGCAGCCTGCATATTATAACCTTGGTGTTGTGTATTCTGAAATGATGCAATATGACACTGCCCTTAATTGCTATGAGAAGGCTGCATTGGAGAGACCCATGTATGCTGAAGCTTATTGCAACATGGGTGTCATATATAAAAACCGAGGTGATTTGGAGTCAGCCATAGCCTGTTATGAGAGGTAGTCCGCCAGTTTTCAAGCTACACTTTCTACCAGGCTTCGCATCTAAGATGTCACTTTTCTGGTCCCCTACATCTACTGATGCGTTATTGTTTTATGTTGTTTCAGGTGTCTAGCTGTGTCACCAAACTTTGAAATTGCAAAGAATAATATGGCAATAGCGTTAACTGATTTAGGGACAAAGGTGGCTTTTCTCATCATATTAATTACCCTTTTTTTCTGCAGAATCCTGTTTAGAGTATTTTATTTTTAGTTGCTTTGTTCTTTTCTGAATCTTTCTAATAGAATTTATTTTTTTTGCTTGCTATTGGTTGTTTTAATGGGATAAAATACTCTCTTTTTTTTTTTTTTTTTTCTCATACTTCTGGATAGAAATAACTTTGTTGATACCATGAGCTTTTTGTCAGTTTCCTTGGCCTGATTTTGAATTCAGTGATATTCAGGTTAAGTTGGAGGGGGACATTGATCAAGGCATTGCTTATTACAAGAAGGCTTTGTTTTACAATTGGCACTATGCTGATGCCATGTATAATCTTGGTGTTGCTTATGGTGAAATGCTGAAGTTTGACATGGTAAGCGACTTGTGAAGAATTTCACGCCAAACTTGTATGCTGAGGGTAGATTATTTTGTAGCTGCCTGCAAATGAAATTGAACTGTACCTATTTGCTCTCTGGTGCTAAAATCATAAATTTGCAAATTTTAGCAGTTTTTTATTTCATCATTTTAAACAAAGTGATCAATTTCTTTTTGCAGGCAATTGTGTTCTATGAACTTGCTTTCCACTTCAATCCCCATTGTGCAGAGGCATGCAACAATTTAGGAGTAATATACAAGGACAGAGATAACCTTGATAAAGCCGTGGAGTGTTATCAGGTAATTTGTGATACTTTTGGTGGATTTTTGAGTTTACATTCTTGAGTTTCTGCCTCAATTCTCGTATTCATCACTAGCATTATCATCACTTTTGCAGACTGCTTTATCAATCAAACCAAACTTTTCCCAGTCTTTGAACAATCTCGGTGTTGTCTACACTGTCCAGGTTCAGCATGGCCTTATAGTTGTTGAGATATGTTAAAATGACCATCTGATATTGCTTCTGATGGCATCTTTACTTTTGGCAGGGTAAAATGGATTCTGCTGCAAGCATGATTGAGAAAGCTATAATGGCAAATCCCACGTATGCTGAAGCATATAATAACCTAGGTTTTTCTCTCTCTTACTCTCTTTCTTCCTTACACACATGGCGAGTATGTAATAGTTATACTCCATACTTAGCTGTATTTTGTTGTTTAATGTGTCTTGTGGCTCCCAATTGCTGTTAATTTTTTTTGTTGTCATTTTATTCCTCTAAATTTTTGTTATCTTGAATTGAACATCTTTCCTGCTGTCCCTCTAATATTTCCCCCTTAAATGTGATTTTGTATATCTTGATTTGTAGGGGTCCTTTACAGAGATGCTGGCAATATAACAATGGCAATTAATGCTTACGAGCAATGCCTTAAGATAGATCCTGATTCTCGAAATGCAGGCCAGGTACTGTTATTCATAACTTGCTTTGGTAAATGTCTGGTGCTGCTTGTGTTCTGTTCAGTTATTACTATCACAGTTAGCTTTGTTAGACTCCTTTGTGATATCAAATGTTACTTCATATGTTTCCTTGTAGATGAATGGCCATTTTAACATCTGTATGGGTCTTGACTACTATTTTATATGTCTGGAATTATGATTATTCTCTAGAAATTGGCTCAGCAAGTTAAATAATGAATTGTGTTGGAAAATAGAATACTTATAATATTTAGTGCAACTTTAGAATTTAATTCTTCTTCCTTTTGTTTTTTTAAAAAAATTATTTTGTTTTGTTTGAAAAAGAAGCTTGTGATTTCCAGAAACTACTGAGGAAAGTAGAAGGGAAGAATTTTTTCTTTTTTTTTTTTTTTTTTTGTGGTGTCATTGTTCAGCTGATAGATTTTTTACATATGCATGCCCCAGTCAGATGGCTTAAGGAGAAGATACACTAAATTTTCCTTATGAGTTGTCTTCTTTCAGGAAATGAAGCATCAGATGGGTCAGTGAAATGACATTTCATTTGCATAAATATTGTCACAGTTGATACCGAACATTGAAATATCTTTTTTTTATTTGCTATATGCCAAATGTTGCGTCTTATCCGGTCCGATCCTCTATTGTATTGGTGCTGCATCTAAGTGTATATCAACTTGATTTGCAGAATCGGTTGCTCGGAATGAATTACATAAATGAGGGACATGATGATATGCTTTTTGAGACTCACAGGTTCATTTAACTTTGATAATTTTGCATGCTTTTTCTTTCCCTTTTTATTTACATAGATGTAACTTATAATGAGTTTATCCTTTTGTACAACAACTACTTTTTGCAGTGAGGCCTATTTACCACTCAAGTTCCAGAGTTTAAACTATATCTCACAGTTACTCATTGGAGGATGTGAGGCTGCAAGCGATTACCATTTGAATTGACTGCAAGATTTGATGTAGGACAGTTTGCGAAAAGCTTGGGTTTTAGAGATTGGGGCTAGGATTTGTAGAAATTGATAATTAGGACTTGGGACTGATTTGAATTTCTCTAGAATATAGAGAGTAAATTAAACCAACTTAATATAGCTACTAGACTCACACCAGTAGGATCTAGGACTCATTCCTATCAAGAAATTCTCACACTTTCTAGGGTTAGAATTGCCTCTCGCAACTAAAGAACAAAAGCTTGTTGTTTCTGAAAACTTCCCTACAAAACGTTGCAAGCGTGGGTAAATCTAAACTTAATAGGACTAAACTCCTCTGTTATTTGACGCCTAAGTTAACTGGGATAATACATAATTGAAAAGACTATTCTCTTACTTAACTCCTACATTGACGAGGATTATTAGTATAATTAACTCTCAGACACCCAGAACTAACAAAAATACTAACATAATTCATAATTGAAAAGACAATTCTCTTTTTTAACTCCATTGACCCGGATTATTGGTATAATTAACTCTAAGACACCGAGAACTAACAAAAATACTAACATACTTCTTGCTGATCCATAGTTAACAAAAATGCAGAAATACCCCCTGTGGAATCCTAAAACAAATAATTTATCTAATTCTCACAAGAAATATCCTAATTGTCCACTTCATATTTGATTGAGGTTAAAGAACTTGCACAAATTGGAGCTTCTAAGGAAGGAATCCATGAAAATCCACTTTGAAAATGATGTTTGTTTTTATATCAATTTTGTAACTTTTTGTTAGTGCGGTATTATTATAGATTTGTTGGCTTCAATTTCACATTTTTACGTCTTAATATTCTTTGTGCATCTACTAGCAGGCTTTGTGGCTATAAGAAAATTTCGATTTGGGTTTGACGGTTTATCTAAATTGAATTACTGCATGCAGAGACTGGGGTAGGCGCTTTATGAGGTTGTATCCACAGTACACTTCATGGGACAACCCAAAAGATCCAGACAGGCCTCTTGTGATAGGATATGTATCTCCAGATTATTTCACCCATTCTGTATCCTATTTCATTGAGGCCCCCCTTGTATATCATGACTATTTAAATTACAAGGTGGTGGTTTATTCTGCTGTTGTGAAGGTAAACATTTACAATGGTCTATTTTTGTTACGTAATAAATTGTTGAGCATCTACAATTTGCAGTCATGTCCATGTTTTTCTACAAATATTGCTAGTCCATATTCATACATTAAAAAGAAAGATTATAGATAAATGTTCAGTGAGGGTTTAGGTTGATTACGCATGGGTGGATATTGTGCCAAAATATTTCTCTTTGTCTCTCTCATTATATGTATTTCCTTATTGTTTTTACATCATGTTGTTAACTTACTGTTATTATGTTGATAGCTGTTATTAGCTGAAACTCTTGAACTTTACTGTTCAGTCATCACCTAACTTATCTAACTATGTGTTTTTTCTATGGCTGTTTCCCATCTTTGTCATCCATTTGATTAAGCGGGTTTGGGCAATAAGTGATCACATGTGAAACTCAGTTTTTTTTCCCAACTCTTTGAACATGTAAAATAGTTGCTATTATGGATGACAATTTTATTCAAACCTTCCTGCTAGCAATTATATTGCTTTTGCAGCTGCTATTGCCACTGTGCCTCCATACTCTTTTATCGCCATTTATCAGCATTATTGTTGATTCATTTTTGGCAATATTCTCAATCTTCATATTGAAGTCGTTATAATTTCTTTGTTACAAACTGTCTTCACATCCTGTTCCTCTTAGATGTTTTTCACCGTTGTGGTCTGTATCACCAGTTACCATCATGACCTTCCAATGTCATGTTTTTCAGCCTTTAATTTGTAAATTGTGTAATGATTTTCAAGTGAGATTTCTCTTAATCTGGATTTACCTTTTCTGATTGCAGGCTGATCCAAAGACGCATAAGTTTAGGGAGAAAGTCCTAAAAAAAGGTGGGATATGGAGGGATATACATGGGATTGATGAAAAGAAGGTGGCAAGCATAGTTAGAGAAGATAAAATTGACATTTTGGTAGAACTTACTGGACATACAGCTAACAACAAGTTGGGAACGATGGCATGCCGACCAGCACCTGTTCAGGTATGCTCTAGATTATCATTTTTTGGATGTTTTCCTTGAATTTAGTTTAGTTTTTTTTTTTTTTTTCATGCGAGATAGCTTCTATCAATGTTTTATTTTCCTTCCATAATATCTTTGTTTTAATGTGTTTTAAAAAACATAATTGAAATTATCATGTGCAATTCAGAGGTGTACCTTTACTGTATCAAATCATTTTGGAATTTATGTGAGCAATCATTTTGCTTCATAAGTTTCTTTTTTTATTTTAATCATTTTCACTTTTCATAATTCAACATAGAATGAAGCTATCTTGTTATGTAGTTGGCATCTTTTATGACTAGCCATGTGTGAAAACTGGGAAAATAATGGACTTTGGAGGGCCAATTTTTTCATATGTTCCAGATTTCTTTATTGCAAAATACTACATTGGGTTTTGTTTCATCTGGCTAAAAAGATGCATAGGCTATTTATTTGTTTGGACCACCTCTATTGTAAATGTTTGCCTTGTGGTAGTGCATTCTGCACATTTCTGCATGAAGAACTTGTTAGATTTGGAATTATTGGTAGTAAGCCCATAGTTTCTTTAGGGACGTGTCCAGATGCTAAACTTAATCCATAAAACGTGAGCCTGAAACTAAGTGCGTTTAAAAGAAAAAAATTGGTAGGCAGCATGATAAAAAGTTAATAAGATAACACTATTTCTGGTTGCTCTTTGTTTCTCATATTTTATCTGCGTGTGTTGGAACTTTTCATGTGGAATGTTATCATTGTATGCATTATGCCACCATGGCATGCATTTCTTTAACTCTTGGATTTGTATGTTTGAATATAACTGATTGCAGTGCCATTCTGACTGACCTTATTTTGTTTGCTTTTGATTTAGGTGACTTGGATTGGCTACCCAAATACAACTGGTTTGCCTACCATTGATTACAGAATTACCGATTCACTGGCAGACCCTCCAGATACGAAGCAAAAGTAGGTCTTCATTTTACTTTTCTGATGAGCGTTTTCCAGGGAGACAGTTTTCTTTATCTTAGTTGCCTGATTCATGCTTTTCATGTGTGCTATTCTTATTTAATGGCAGACATGTTGAGGAGTTAGTTCGATTACCAGAATGCTTCCTTTGTTATACTCCATCACCAGAAGCTGGGCCTGTTTGTCCAGCTCCTGCTCTTGCTAATGGCTTTATTACATTTGGTAGCTTTAATAATCTGGCAAAGGTATTAAATTAGTTTTATAATTAGGCAACCACATAGCTGACTATCTTAATGACATATCATATTTTTTCTGGATGTTGCCGTATGCTTTCTGATTGTCACTCTTTTTCACTGTTAACCTTTTCTTCCCCAGATAACTCCTAACGTACTGCAAGTTTGGGCTAGGATACTCTGTGCAGTTCCAAACTCTCGTCTTGTGGTAAAATGCAAGCCGTTTTGTTGTGATAGTGTTCGGCAGAGATTTCTAACTACATTGGAGGAGTTGGGGTTAGAATCATTGCGTGTTGATCTTTTGCCTCTAATTCTTCTTAATCATGATCATATGCAAGCATATTCTCTAATGGATATTAGGTAAGAATACTCTTGTCAGTCAATACTACAACCACCTTTTGTTTCTTTTTGGCCACTGTTTATAGATGCTTTGTAGAAATAAAAAGTTTTTCAAAAGCAAAACAGTTTAAAGCAGAAAGGAATCAAAATACTTTTCAACACCAGTTGGAAGGTGATTAGGTTCCAATAAGGAAATAGGTTTTATGGATTTATCCTATATTGTGCTTGTTTGTTTTACATAATCCAATATAGGCTGAAAAATGGAGAAAGTCATGATGTCATATTAGCTGAGTTGGACATAGTTTTGTCTTAATGAGCATGAATAACATGTTTTGGTTTTTATGGCATTTTAATTTCGGGATGCTATTTCTTAGCAATTTCATTGAGCTGCTCCAGTTTCTTTTCAAAAGCTAATCAAATTGGGTTGGGAAGTAACTCATTGGTCATTCAGTAAACGGTTTACACATGAATATATTACTGAGTGAGGATCAACATATTATACCTAATGAACATGGTTGTGGGGAGGAGCTTGCTAGTTAGAATTTCCAGTTTGGTTTTTGTTGTTATTATTTCATGGGCCATGATAGGAGAGAGACTGAAAATGCCATTTTAAGTCCAAGGGTTGGGGAAAGTAAGGTTTTAAGGAACAGAATTGATCAGAGTTGTATGAGAAGAGTGCTGAGTATTTTGACGGGACCGAGCAAGCAAATGCTTCTTGAAGAGAGAGGATAGAATGAGAAGGGAAAGAAACTAGGGGAGAAGGGAGAGGGAGGCTGCTAGTAGTCCAGCAAATAAACAACTTACACAAGAAATACAAGATAACCCAACCTCCAAAAAAGTGCTGATTGCATATTCATGTATCCAAGGTTAAGAAACTACATATTACCTATATGCTTGAAGGCTATGAGCCATCTGATATAAGTAGACTAACTATAAAGTAACTTTATGTATATCTTCTATACATTTAAGTAGAGTAAGAGTCAAGATCAACCATGAGCCGCAAATTTGAATGTGATGTTTCTTCTCTGAATAACATAATGTTTGGCATTTCCGAGAATTTCTCCTCAAATTTATAATTGACATTATGATTAAAGATGTGATTTTCAGTATTGAAATTTGCTAGTGGTGGTTTTGTATGTGTCTTGAGCAGTAGCATCCTCGTGGGTTTAGTTTACATTTCTGAGAGACGTGTTATTATTTTTGCACTATGGTTCTGTTGTGTCATGTGAATCTTCTTCAGTGGTCCTAACTTTTTATTTTTCATGTAGTTTGGATACTTTTCCATATGCTGGAACAACTACAACGTGTGAATCTCTTTACATGGGAGTTCCATGTGTTACTATGGCTGGCGCTGTGCATGCTCACAATGTTGGTGTGAGTCTTCTCAGCAAAGTTGGTGAGGAATTTTCAGCTTTTGATGTCTCAATTATTATTGGTTTTATGTCTCACTGTGTTTGCTTGATCTTATTATTTATATTATGAGAAGAATGAGTCATTGCAAATAATTTATTTGTCATTGATGAAACACGTTGGTTTCAGAACTACATGAAATTCTACATGTTCTCTCTTGTATAGTCTAAATTGAAGTGAGAAATCCCATTGCTGTTTTAGCTGATTTGAAGTTTTGTAGGTGACCACAATATTTACTCCCATTGCTTTTATATTCTGGACTGGTATACGAATCAGCATGCTTTTCCATTCTTTTACCTTATATTGCACTCTGATTTTTAGGCTATATTTTTGTTTAGCCTCTTAAATTGATTTGAAATTTTCATGCAGGACTGGGACATCTGATTGCCAAGAATGAAGATGAATATGTCCAATTGGCATTGCAGCTTGCCTCGGACATACCAGGTCTCTCAAATTTGAGGATGAGTCTCAGGGATCTTATGTCCAAGTCTCCTGTCTGTGATGGATCAAACTTTACTCTTGGTTTAGAGTCTGCATTCAGGAACATGTGGAATAGATATTGTAAAGGTGATGTACCGTCTTTAAAGCGCATGGAACTGCCACAAGCGCAAGGAGTTTCTGAGGTAGCACTTACCAAAAATTCTCAGCCAACAAGGATCACATTCTCAGTGGATGTCCCTCCTGATTCTGTCAAAGTCAACGGATTTAATGCAGCCACATCACCAACAGTAAATCACTATTTGGAAGAAAATAGGAGTCATGGTCTGCTGAATCACGATACAAACTCAGACAAGCTGAGCTGAAATGAATTTGGTTGTTGGTTTAATGCATACACCTACATATTGGACGATGCCCGTGTGTAATATATGTGGCTGTATCCTACAGAGTTGGAAGCTATTGCTGACCATGGTAGCAATCCTTTCATTCATATTATAAGGTCATTTTTTTTGGGAAAGAGTGATGGCAGTACTGGTATTTGGATTTTCTCCATGCCAGAATTACAGTGAAATGGGAAGAGATATCTGTGAGTTGTTACAATTAGGTACTTGTGTCGCATTTTTTCCCCTTGATCATAGAAGCTGGAGGTGGCTTGTAAATTGTAAGGAGAGTTTGTCTTTTTCTTTTCTAGTGATTTTTAAATGGCTTGGGTAGATCATCAAGGAAAGAGAGTTTTATGATTTAGTTGCATGAATGGGAAATCTGTGATCTTACTAACAGTGAATATGATGAAATAGTGCAAAGATTAATAACAATTCACGTGTACTGATTTAGGTAATATTTTTTACTGATTTCTCCACTTTGTCTGGCATTTGAGAAGGTTGTTGACTTCGGTTTTGTTTAGCATGGAACTTTACAGTTTGAGGTTTTCTAGCTGTCATATTTGGAAACAATTTGTGGATGTTTCGCAAATTTTGTCAGGTTTTTTGACATTTGTCAGTTATTTTATGCGCACAATCTGAATTTACGGAAAATTAAGTAGCAGACTAATATCTATAAAAACTATAAACTTAATTAAATTTAGGAAGTGAATATACTCTATTAACAATAATTTTATATTTAGGAGATTATCAAGTCTCAAATAGCATAGCATTTTCAACCACTGATTAAATTTTAAATTGTCCATCTCAAAGAGTTTCTTCAGTATTTTAGGTTACAAATGTACAACTTGAAGGAAAGATAAAATCAAATTCATGGAGAAGACAAAAGCCGGTCAAAAACCGCATTAACACGAAGTTAAAACCTAGATCTAATTGAAACTCTATTAAAAAATTAATGAGGAATACTGCCTGCCAAAAATAGCCTGCAACAGCCCTTTTCTTGAATCTCTAATGGAGGGTAGAGCAAGAGGCAAGAGAATCATTGCCCCCAAATCTGTACGTCATAGTATGTGTCATCCATTTATGATAGTTCAAATTGTTTCAGGTTTTCTTCAGAGACGACCATGATTAATTAGGACAGATGGTCAAACTTCAGCTTGGCAGCAAAATGGATTGCCAGGTGATATCCAACCCACACGTGTCATGATTATCAGGAATTATTACATTTATTATTAATCTTTGTACCCTGATTATTAAGATTGTTAGTATTTACACGCCCTTTAAACATTTTTGAAATTTTTTCCATTCCCTAAAAAGTACAAATAACTGAAATCTTCCATATAATCCATTGACACTCCGCTTAGAGTTTAAGAGAGTGCAAAAAAACTATAAAACAAGTGTAAAACGCTAAAACCAATTATCAGTAGTAGACATGATAAAAATCAGAGAATGCTTGAGGGCTAATTTTTGGGTTAATTTCTCCAGGATCTTCTCTGAATTTTAATTTCTCCAGGCAAAGAAACGCTAACAGAAAGGGGAGAAATGCTGTTTTTAATCTTTAGCAGGGACTGGCAATTTTGTTTCTTGCGGTTTATGGTCAACATAACATTAAGTTGCACATGCAAAGCATATCCTTGCTGAAAAGACAGAAAGCCTGCGAGAAGAGACTAGGAAGCATTACATAGAGGTGAACAGAAATATATTGTATTCAATTTTTTGAATAGAGGTAGATAATCCTCTTTGTTTCTCTGCTGCTTTTAAATGCAATTCAATAGCTACACTGGGTCATATCTCCCAATGAAAAATACTCCAAACAAATTCACTTAAGGCTTGCCCACGTTGAAAGCTCTCTGCATCAAGAACATCGCTACACTAATCTTTCACTGACGTCCGTAATATCTTCACATCATGGATAGGCCTGTATTAATCGAATGAGAAAACCATAAGTATATGATTTGATTCAGCACTATGAGATAATAAAAATCCCTTTTTTTTTTAACTTGAACTGATGTACCTTGATACAAAAACCAAGAAATCTAGTAACTTAAAGAGTGTTTGAAGGATTGTGCTTAAAATAAAGAAACTATTTCATGATTAATTATTCTCTTCGCAATTTGCTTAGTCCCTTTAGCTGTAAATTGAAGTTATTAAATCCCAGAACATATGAAACAAAGGATTACCTATCATTATTATCAGTTTGCACGCTACCAAGTCTTTTGATTACTTCCATCCCCCTACATACTCTACCAAAAATGGTATGCTTTCCTGGATAATGACAAGTCAGAAGATGTGTTAACAACAGACATGAGATCTATACAGATACACATTGAACAAACACAATGATAAAATTGATACATTAAAGAAATTCCACGCAACTCAATCAACATCTAAGGGGAAAAGGTTCAAAGATGGACAACACCATTATGCAGCAAAATCACAAAATTTCATCTCAGACTCTCAATAAAACCTTAGTTGTCATTGCATTTTAAGCAGTATGTCCCAATAATAAATGCAGCTGCATCGATCATTCCATTTCCACAATTCTTACTTGCCATGACAGATTTTTAAATTTCTACATAGAGTAGGAACAAAAACATGGAAACGGATACAAGGAAACTGTTAATTTGAACCATTAGATCATTTCACTCACACACCATTTACCACACATACTCAAGCTGCTCTCACCTAATTCACCCGCCCACACAGGCATCATAGCTCACTCACACATCAGTCGCACCCACTCTCACTTCTCACACATCAGACACACTCATAAAACACACTCTCACACAAGTTGACACACACACCCCCATAAGTTAGTCTTTCTCTTGCTCTCAACCACATCAATTTGCTTTCTGCACAGCTCATCCAATCACCAAAAAGTAAAGGCAAAGAAAAGGAAATGCAAGGAGATCGAGAAGGATAAGAAGGAATTGGAGCAGCTATGGTTGTCTAGTCTCTAGGCCAGCAAAGTTTTAAAAAAACAAAAAAGGAAAATAGTTGACAGAAAAAATTGAAGGGAAAGAGAGTGTATTTCAGCTAGTTCACACCACACACGTTCTTCCACCTCTTCCTCCACTGACTCTGCTGATTCAGTTTTTCTGTCCATGTCGCAAGTTTTTCTTTTAAGCAAAGAAATGCATTTCTGTGATGGAAACGTGTTTCCAGATTTTATAGAATTGCCAAAATGGGCTCAACATGTTTCGAGCTTGTTTCTTGTAGTTTCTGAAATGGAAACATTTCTGAAACATGGAAACTCATGTACAGATGTTTCTGTATACTGTAGTTAAATTCTAGTAACAGTTTCATATTTAATAAGGATATTTAGTCAGCATTGAGTCTTCAACCAGAAATTCACCAGCAATATCCTAGTTGTTTGACGATCTATGTAAGGTAATGTGCTTTCGTATTGTAACAGGCATTCAATTTCCCAGAGTTTTAAAATCATTCACATATCAAGTTATGCTAATATCGGGCAAATAAGAAGAAATCCATATGCTTCAATAACTTTTGATAATGATAACAAAAGTAAAAGGGTGCTAAAAAAAGAATCAAGGAAAAAAATCATAATGATAGACAAATAGAAGATGCATGCAAATTAAAGGCCAAAATAAAGCAGCCCCCATGTTTCAATAACTTATACTAATAACTAAAAGAAAGGTGCCAACAAATCTTGATCAAACAGAGCAGAGGAAACATCATTACCATCTAGTGATGGAGTTGGTGCCAAAGTAATGAAGAACTGGCTTCCATTTGTGTTAGGACCAGCATTTGCCATGGAAATAATCCCAGCTCCAGTATGCTTCAACTCGGGCCTTATCTCATCCTCAAACTTGGGACTGAAGCGCATAACAAAATAATCCATTACAATAAATTAAAACCCCTCGAATCAGAAAGTTCCTTCTCCAAGAACAAAATATGATCAAACATATAACTACCATACATAACATCCTAGATATCAAAGCAGCAAAACCAAACTAAAAAAGCACACGCAGGCATAACCCATCTGGTAAAATGCACCACCTCTCCACGGGGCAAGAAAAGACCCAAGTTTGAATTCCATACCTCAGGCTTAAAAAAAAAAAGGAATGACTAAAGACAGGTACTTTATAGTAACAGTCAATTACGCAGGCTAATCAATTAACAAGTCTCCATTATAATAATTCAACTATGTTAAGTTCAAAGGAAAACTAACCCATAAATTGATTCTCCTCCTCTTCCAGTCCCTGTTGGATCTCCACCTTGCACTATAAAATCCTATTCCAAAATCAACCCACACTTTCATTAACAACCAAATTTCATAAAAATACAAAATCGGTTGAAATAATATAACAAAATTTGACTTGCCATTGTCACTCGAATACCTTAATAATACGGTGAAATTTCACATCATCATAATAATTTCTTCGAGATAGTTCCAGAAAGTTTCTGCATGTCTTTGGCGCATGCTTGTAATATAGCTGCATAATTCATCAAAAACACAATACGGTACTAAATAATTGACTTTACAGACTTACAGAACCGAAAAACAACAAGTAAATGATACTACTTTCAAGGTGCACTCATTTTCTTTTACTTTCCTTCGTGTTCTTGGCAACCATACAGAAACTAATTCAAACAAGAGAAGGAGAGATGTACCTCTACAGCGAAAGAACCCATGGAAGTTTCTAGAGTGACCTCAGGAGCGCCCCCTTCCGAGCTTGCCCACATGGCTACCAATCTTCACTTCCTTCTTGTACTCTATCCATCTTCGCTCATTAAATTGGTAGGGTGATTGGGGTTGGGTTATCGTCATAAGTTAGGTCTACCAGGCCTACTTCTCAGCCCAATTCAGTCACAAACAAAACTAGAAATTTATGTCAACGACGTTAATATTTACGGAGTTGTAAATTTACATTAACTAGGTTTCTTTTCCAAAAATACAGATTCTCAATATATTTTTCTCAATGTACCCTCCAAATTAACTGTTTTAAACAGTTTCATTAAATTCAAAAAATTCAGTAACAAATCTAAAAAAAAAAAGCTAAAAATCATTTACAATAAAATCAATAAAACACATTTCAAATCAATCTTTATTTATTATTTTTTATCGATATAATAAAAAAATATATAGTTTCAACATTCTTCTTTCAACTGTATCTCAAGTTTATTGAAGATTCTACAAATTTATATTAAAGAGGAAATTCTTCATTATATATATTTCTCTCTCTAAAACATATTTAATGTGATTTTTAGTGTTTATTTTATTATTTAGAAAAAAAATCATGAATTTTGACATATTGTGAATGAAAAAAGTCAAAAATGAACATATTTAAACTCAAAATTAGTCATAAAATAGATAAAAAAATAGAGTTATTAGAGGTTGAAGACGATATTTGCGTATAATTCATTTTGCACAGTAAAACATTTATAAACAATTTATAGGAAAATATTTATTTTAGTTTATTTTCAGTTTTACTTTTAGTTTATGAAACTATCGATAAAATAAAAAAAAATAACAATAATTAGAACGTATATATCATATTAAATCTCTAACCAACATGATTTTCACTTTTTTCATGACTAATTTTTACCTTAAAAAATATCTTAAAAATTAAGTACAGAAAACAGTTTGTAAAAAAATATTTATTTTAGTTTTATTTTCAGTTTACTTTTAATTTATGAAATCATCAATAAATAAAAAAAGAAAGACAATTAAAAAATAGACATTATCTTCAACATTTAATAAATGTGATTTTCTTTATAACAGTAGAAAGTAAAAAATATTTATACATAGTAAAATATTTATTTTTATTTTATTTACTTTTTTTTTAGATCTACTAGTTCAAAATTTTTTAAAAATTAAGTATAGAAAACAGTTTGTACCAAAATGTTTATTTTTTTTTATTTTGGATTTACTTTTGATTTATGAAACCATCGATAAAATAAAAAATAAGAATAATTAAAACGTAAATATCATTTTTAATCTCTAGCAAACACGATTTTCTCTTTCTTCATAATTAATTTTTATCTCAAAAATTTATTATTTATTTTTCATCTAAAATACAAAAAAACTCATAATTTTTTTATTTTAAATAAAAACAAAAATAACTATTAGATTTTAGAAAACAAAACTAGAAACTTATATATATCTTCATTTTTTCAAAAACTTATATAAATATTCATTTTCTTACTTTTTTTTTAGAGAGAGAACAAAAGAAAAAAGAGGTTTTCTTTGTATTATTTTTTTCCGTTACCAATGCAATGGTAGTGGTCGTGGTCGTCATCGCTCCTACTGTCGTCTTCTTTTTCTTCTTCTTCTTATTTGTTCTTTCTTTTCTTTTTTTTTTTTTTTTTACTTTTTCACTTAAAAAAGTAAATTGCAAAACAAAGAAAAAGAAAAAAAAAGGAAAATTCAAAGTATAAAATTGTCTTTTTAACAAATCATAGTCATAAATGTCTTTTTTTAAAAAAATATGGTGTAGAGTATACTTTTCTCTAATATTTATATATATGTGCGCATATATATAATTTAAAGTTAATAAATGTAATATATTCGTTATAAAATAAAGGCTATAAGTATAATACGCACTGACTGAATCCCTATTTAAAACATTAAGTTTATATATTATACATGTAGAGATAAATTTGTGAAAGTATTTTTTTTTACAGAAAACTATAAAAACAGTAAAATAAAATATGAAAAGTAGTTGTTCTGAAATTATTGATTTGCACACTCATATTTTAACTATTAAGTTTATATGTTATACAAGTAGAGATGCAGTTGTAGAAAAAACTGTAAAACACTAGAATGGAATATGAAAAGCAGTTGCCTTGAAGTTGTTGATTCGGCACATTATCCACGGTTTATTGTCCAAGAAACAGTATTATACAAAATGAGAGTATATGTTATTTTGAAAAAATAACATATAAATATAGTTATTTAAGTATATCTTTTAAGAGTAAAATGAAAGGCTAGAGTGATCGTTTTTAATATAATATTTTCATATTGATGGCTTGGATTAAAAAAAAAATAATAAATTAGATGATGATGAAGTTATCGTTTCAAAATAATTTCCGATATTTTGTGGTAGTTATTTTTTTTTTTTTTATCTCGTCTGTGGTTTTTTCGCAAGAGATTAGGTTGCCAGCTACCAATATATAATAAATTTATTATTTTGCTCTATTATTTAAGTATAAAAATATTTTTACCCAGTTGCATGCTCTTAATCAATTTGATATATCACACGACATCAGATTCAGCTCAAGTCACTTATTTGTATAAATTGTCTTTTTAAAAAAAGTTTTCTTTTTAAGAATCGTAATAAAGTAGGAAATCTTCATTCTTTATGAAAATTTATTTTAATAATACAATTCTCACACCAATTAGATAGGGATAGAAGTTATAATTATTTTTACTCGATTCAAAAATTTGATCTGATTTCGTTCAAAAAAATGATCCCAACTCGATGTAAATCCAAATAAATCTAAAATGATTCAAATTTAAAATTAAATTTATTATATGTATATATATTTTATGTGTAATTATATATTTTTTAAATTACATATTAATAGATAATGTGCAATATCTTTTTAGTATGTAATATAATTAAATTGTACAAAAATAATTTTAAGAAATACAAAATTAAATAACTGTGCAAAAATAATTAAGTAGATTGTACAAAAATAATTTTAAGAAATAAAAAATTAAATAGATCATGGATAGAAAATCCCCACAAAGACAAAAAAAAAAAAAAAAAAAAAGCGGTGCATGAAGACAAAAAAAAGTGGGTTGCCTGCTGTAAGATGACGCTTGATCCCCTTAATATAACGCCATTTTGTGAAGGATAGAGAAGTGCAGCTTAAGGGCAAACCTGTCTTCCCGTTACCGCCCAATGATCGAAATACCCCCTTAGCAGTTTTGCGAAACCCCACGTGCCCGCTATAAAATGACGCTGGAACCCCTTTAGCACGGCGCCATATTGTTAAGGAGCGAGAGGCATAGCAGAAGGACAGACTTGTCTTTTGTGGCTGCCTAATGACGGAAATGCCCCTGAAAGAATGCGAAATCACAAAATAGCCTTAAAATTGCATTGTTTATAAGTGCAACACTTCTATTTCTATAGTATTATTTTTTCTATAAAATAATTAAGATTTTAATTTAAATAAAAAATTAAAATTAAATTTTATTTGGACATTTTAAATAAAATGCAATTTATTTTATAACATAATAACTATAAATAATCAAAAGGTTCTTATGCATGATATACTTCTTACAAAGAGTGTTATTTTATTTCAACATTGATTAAGTAGAGTCTAATCCAAATAACAAAAGGATTTCTTAGATTCTTTATATAAGTCTACAGTAAAAATATTTAATTAATATAATTTTTGTAGGCACTGATTCTTTTTCAGATGTAATTTTTTAGGAAGTCATAGCTTCTAAAGGATACATTTCAAATTTAAACTCTTTAAATTATTGATGGGTTATATTGGAATGTTATATAATTTTAACAATGGAATATTCTTATAATTTTTATGAAATATTCTTATATTTTTTGACACACATGCTCAAAAGATTTATTATTTAATTATATAAACTTTTATATATTGAAAAGAGAATTAAATTTTAAGATTCATAAAATATAAGTTATTGACTAAGAATTATAAGAAATATTTCTAATATATATAAACACAGATGACGGGACATATATGTGGACAAAAAATTACATAGTAAAATTAATAATAACAAATTATATAATCTAATTTTATTAGTTAAGAAAAATTACAATTTTATTCTATTGATTTGATTCAGTGAGCACCCTCTTTGTACTTATTCTTCAAAAAGCCCCTCGGGTTGGGGTGGTGTAGTGGATTTCTTGGCAGCATGATTCGTCCAAGTCTTCCTCGATTGCACCCACCCTAACTCTCTTCACTGGAAGGCAGCTCATCCTCTTGTTCTTTGTCTACCCTCTTCTCAGGAGTAGTTGGTAGCTTGAATTCTTCTGTTACTATTACTCATCCAGTGTCCTTTTCCCAGCAGCCTTCTTCGATTGAACTTTTGGGCATTGGATGTCCTACTCCGATTGGGCTACTCTTTGCTTGGCGATTACCTTCTTCAATAGCTTTCAAGCCAATCTCTGAAAAACACAGACATTAGTACATATTAGTCTACGATATTTACAGACCGAGCAAATAAGATATACCAGATAAATATCTTGTAGAATGATTTTTTTTTTTTTATATCAATTTTAGGAGGTCCGCCAGATCCTCCGTCTCAACTCGCAGCTTTCTTACTATCTCCTTCTCCTCCTCAGGAATGCTAATAGAGACTTTTCGCTCCTCTTTTTTCAGCCACTTTGCAGGGAATGGTACATCTTTCACGCAAGTCATTGTGAAAAACTTATATTTTCATTTCCTGATGGAAGAGAGATAATGGCTGAATAACTCCATTTTGGGCTTCATTATTACATGACAGTGATTCTCCCTGGTTTGGTGCATAATTGTATACAATTGTTTCATCACACTAGCAGCTATATCTTTCTCGTGAGCTAATAAGTACGTGTTTATTAGCATTCTGATGCTATTTGATGTTATTTGTTATGTAGCGATTTTGAATGCTCCTAACAGCTGTTATAAAAACTCTAGTAGTGGTAACCTAACTCTTGTTTTTGGGTCTTCTTCGAATATCATAAATTGGTTTAGTTGTAAAGGAGAACATGCCCTCATTTCTAGACCTGGTATCTCCAGCTCGTACCCTTTAGGAATACTGTACTTGCAATGAATTTTTATTAATTTTAGCTCAGGCACTTTGCTTTTTTTTTTTTTTTTTTTAAACTCGAGGATTGCTTTTTGAATTTTTAGTGATGTTTCCACTCAAATCTGCTTGGTACTCCACTGCTCTACTTCTTGTGTCTTCCCTCCTGTAGCTCTACATCGTCTTCTTCCCCTTTTTCATCCTTCACTTTCAATTCAATTATAGGGGTTGAGTTATTTTCTGGTGATACACTTTCTATTATCATTATGGTATAAGTTGTTAGAAATTTTTTATTATGTGGGCTAATATTAATTATGGATTGATTTTAATTATTTATAAAACGGACTGAATAATATAGTTTATTGATTTGGGGTAAGCCCAATTAAAATGTGATCAATGAAGTTATGGGCTTGTGACATCTTTTGTGGGCCGATATAGAAGACGATCAGTGGAGGTCTATTTTAACATTGACCTGTGATGGGTGAGCCTGTTAAAACTTATTATAAATAGGCTAGGTCTCCTCTCCTGCCTTCATAACAGAAAACTCTAGTTGCTACGCCCATTGTAGCCGTCTTTAAAAAGGTCAACGAGAGGAAAACCTAGCTTTCGTTTTTCAACTGTTTTGACAAATTTTTCAAGTGGTTTATTTCAGTTTTCGGAATTATGGCTCAAAACAATTTGGGATTCAACGCGGAGACATGTACGCAATTTGTTTCCGTTCAGTTATTGAAAAATTTTGGTATT
>CATIWR010050895.1:0-27057 GCA_949677035.1 Omphalea diandra | reverse complement strand
ATTAATTTATTTCTAAAATTTATTTTTTAAATGTTTTTTTCTTAATGTTGCTGCAACCCCCCCCCAACCCCCCCCCCCCCCCCCCCCCCCCCCCCCCCCCCCCCCCCCCCCCCAACAAACACACATAGGTTCTTTTGCAAGATAAGCATGGGATTGATGTCATGATTGCCAACTGAAATTTGAAGGTCATGAATGAAGATTTTAGTTATGTATCATATATATGTTAAGGCAATATTTCTTCAAATTGCTTATAATAATGATGTATATGAATATTGAAGATTTATAAATATATTAAACAAATGTTAAGTTATATTATGTATTATTGGCGATCTCCATAAAGTCTAAATTATGAATAATGTGATCATGTAAATGTCTAAGGTTAATATAATATTAAAAAAGATTTATGATGCATGATTAATGAAGTGTTAAGGCATATAAGATTTATGGCTGACGTGAGATAAATGTTGAAGACAACTCACAAGCACCATAGAAATTAGTCAAGATGGGAGAGTTGAAACTCTAAGAACTTGAGGGAAGGATTAAAGATATGTTAAAGACCAAGGTAAAATTGGCAGTGCATTAGTACATGGATAAGAATTTGAGAAGGATGGTCAAATTGTTCTTGATGGATGGTTTAGCACTAGAAAATCCAACTAATGGTGGAATGGAGTAACATGTCTATAAAGCTAAATGAGATGAGCCTGAAAGGAAGTTGGAAAGTACAAAACCTTTTACTAACATGAACCAACCATTGTTTGAAATATTTAAGGAGCTAAAGAAGAAAAGGATGCTCCAACCATTTAATCTTAAGCCTTTGCCAAACCCATTACCTATATGGTAGATGACTTTTATAATTTTCACCAAGTCTATGGTCATAACACTAATTCATGCAAACATCTTAAGTACGAAATCCAAGATCTCATTGATTTTAGAAAACTATCAAACTTTGTGTTCTTGACTAATCACCATAACACCGAGCCTAAAATAAGTCTAAATTCCTTTTATGGTCAATTCTTGATTGCTTCTAACTAGTTATTGGTTGATACCTCTTTAAGCTTAAAAGTGGAAGGATCACTCTAAGCCAGTTAAAGGGTAGCCCCTTATGCCAAACCTAGTAAAAAAAAGCTTAGGGGAAATCTAATTACTAAGAGTTCAACTACCACCCAAAAAGGAAAAAGAGCACACCCTAAGCAACCTCTACATCAAAAGTAATTACAGGCTCAATGCGAGAAAAAGGAAGCAACTGACAAAAGCTCTCAGGTATTTTCTAAATATGTGGTATCACTGTCCAAAGCCTTGGAAAGACTTTAAAAGGAAGGGATTCTACATCCTCTAACCATAGGCCTCTACTAACTCTCTTGCCCAAGAACTACAATCCCAGTGCCTTATGTGCTTTCTACCAGGGTATAGTTCATCACACTGATGAGTGCCAAAGGCTTTGTCCTGAAATCCAGGGCCTTATTAATTTAAAGGTGATACCCAACCTCATAACACTTGATGGCCACCTGAGCCAAGATCATAAGTAAGATTTCATTCCTCTAAGCCAACTTTCAGATGAGGCTCTTGAGGATTTTAAAGAGGAAGTATTACTATTACCAATGCAACATGCACTAAAACTCTCAAAGGATGAAGATATGGCCACAAACATTCAAGAGGTACTAAAAGAAGACTTTAGTGCAAAGGCCCCAATCGACATATGGGAGGGAATAAAATCTAAGACCCAATCGACATATGGGAGGGAATAAAATCTAAGAATAACTCATGACTTGGTTGACCTTTGTCTCAGCATGGGAAAACTTGAAGGACGAAGGGTTTACTCTAGGACCATAAGTCACTCCAGCATTCCTCACCTTAACTTAAGGATGTAGCACTCATTAGACCACAGGACATTACATTAGTTAGTGTTAGTACTTAAAGAACAATATCCAAGATCTTTTTAGAGTGGAAAAGCTACCAAACTAAGAAAAAAAAAAAGCATGGCCAATTTGGTAGGAAACATAGTTTTGAGTTTCATTTTGCTTTCTTAGCTCAACTTGTCTTATCTTAACTGTAGACATCTGAATAGTTTGGTTATTTTAATGAATGATGATGCCTTTAATTTAATGTTTACTTGCTTAATCCAAATGTGGCTATTGATATATTTGGTTACATAATGAAATGTTTGGTATGAGAGAGAGAATAAAAAGTAAAAAGAAATATAGGAAAAGAAAATATGAATATCACAAGGGGTGCGTATTTACAAAAAAGAAAAATGATGCAAGAACAACTATCTCATAGCCTACGATCTAGAAAACTATCTGCTTAACATTTTGTGTTCCCTCTTAGGAAATAAGGGAGAAAGAGAAAAAGAGGAAAAAAATAAATAGAGAAAAGAAGTATAAAAAGAGAAAGAACTAATAGAAGATTTAAGGAAGAAAAAAATGAAAGCGAAAAACCTTGATGAAGAAAGAAATCTAGGGAACAAATGTAAGAGGAAAAAAAGTGTGAGATAAGAGAGGTGAGATCGAAGAGCGAAAGGAAACATGGCATGAAAAGTCATGATAAGCCCTAAGTCTTCCTTAGTATTAGAAGAGAACAAATGAAGAGAAAAAAAGGAGATAAGTAAGGGGGATAAGTAAGGGGGAAGAATGAGAAAAAAGATGTGAGAAAGGGGAGATCTCAAAAGAATGACCCATGCAAGTAAGGAAGTTAGCGGAAGGTTTAATAATAATGTAAGTGAGAAATAAAATGGAGTTGCCCTAATCTAATGATCTGTCCTCTAATTTTATGAAGGGACCAAACAACAGGGAAAAAAAAAGCATCCACAAGTGAAAAAGGTTAGAGAATCTTAAGTGCCTTACAAAATGATACCATGAGAAGACTCAAGTGAAGATTACCTGAAGGGCAACTGAAGAAAGCTGAAGGAGAGAAAAACATATTAAAAGAAAGGTGGAGAAGTAATAGTCTATTAAACCCCTTGTGATGTGAAAAAAAAAATAATAAAGAAAAAAATCTCGGTAAATGGAAAACCTGAAAGAGGCCATCTAGGCAAAAGTTAGGGAGAAAGTATAAAAATAGTTGAAAGTATTTGGTTAGAAAACCTAAAAGGCTTGCTAATAACAAGCATCATAACTTGTTACTAGATGTGCCATAACTACATTTGCTTTGAATGAATGAGGGCATGAAATTAGGGTGTCAACATGCATGATAATGATCATGCTATCCCTCCAAGAAACGAAAAAAAGAAAAAAAAAACAAAAGAAATGAGAGAGAGAGAAAAAAAAAAAGTGAAGAAGCTCACTAAGTTGAAAACTTGAAAAGGTACTTAGGCAAAAATTAGAGCCAAAAAAGGAAAAAAAATTAATGAAAGCCCGTTAGGTTGAAAACCAGTAAGAGTTAAAAGTTAAAGCAACCCGCTACATTGAGACCCAAAAGGGCGACTTAGGCAAAAGTTAGTGCGTAAAAATAAAAATATATAAAAGAAAAATAAATAGGGGAAGTAAATAGCTACCATTGAGCTTTTACTTATATTTAGAAACTCAAAGATCATGCCTGTGCATGTATTAGAGCATTCATCTAGGTCTAACAGGTGTTAGACACTAAATAGAGCTGAAATTATATAGCTTTGAATTTAAAGGCGAGGGTGCTAGCTTCGATAAGTTGCTAGTGATACCAAGATTTTATCATGTGTTTCATTTGACTTTCAAAGTTAAGGGTTTTTGACATCCTTACTTGGCCAAGTTCTATAGTGCCCTTGAACTATTTTGTTTTGTTTATGTATTCTAAGCATTTTACTTTGCACCATCATTATTGGCCATTGTATGCTATATGAATTACTGATTATTCCTTTTATATAGTTTAAAAGGCAAGGGAACATGCACAATAAGGGATCATTAGCTTCTGAAAGCATGAAGAGAGGACATAAATAAGGCTCATGGTGTAGTTTAGCCTAAAACTCCTCAGATTAATGAGGCTAAATTCTTGCCTATGAGGTAAGTATATAAGAAAGTCTCCTTCTAATAGAATTAACACAATCTATTTCATTCCTTTTTAAGGATGTTACCATGAAAAGCTAAAAAGTCTTCAATAAAGTCATCAAAGATTGTAAATAAGATCAACAGTTGTAGCAAGGGCCATCATCATCATTTAAGTAGAGGAATCAAAGGGATATCCCTTTAAGGAATGTTAAGTATGAGCCATTACCAACATTTGGAATATAAATAAGCTCCTAAATTCATAAGACTCTACAGCTTCATACATAGATAGTTTATACAACTCTAATAATGAGCTTCCTCACTGCCACAATGTGAGAGACTATGAGAAGCAAGTATAAAGCTAAAAGCATGAAAAAGGGTGCTCACATAGACAACATAGGTTTCATGAGGAATCTTAAGAAAGGTATCCTTCACAACATGAATTTCATAAGGAATCCTAAGAAAGGTATCCTTCACAACATCAAGGTTGCATTCCAATTGCTCAATTACGCTATGGAGGATTGGCATATAGAATATATGAGTTTGCATAAGGGGCAACACCTCCTAATCAAGGTAGAGTTTGTTTATGTGATAGTCTTATATTAAAGGACAATTGATCGGGGGTGCTAATATCGGGTTGAGCTATATGATTTGCCTAGATAGACAATGAGTAAGGCAATAAATGATAAGAAAGTTTGAGATGTCCTAAAGAATGATGCCTAGCAGAAGTCTAATGATAAATGGAAGATAGAACTGTGAAATTATGCCTTTTATAGCCTAAATGTTAGAAGGCCCCCCCTCTTATGGCCTTATTGAGAATCTATTATTCCATGAACCCCACTTATGTGCCCTGACAATGTAAGACTATGGCCCAAAGTAGAAGTAAGCTCAATACCCTTCAGACTACTAAACTAGTGCATTGACATTGATGGATCCTTCAATAATCCATGGCTAACTGCCCCTCTTTTCTACTCAGAGATGCTCTGATGCCTATTTAGACCCATCAAAAGTGCTATTGTGTCTTAATACTCAGCAAAAGCAAACATATAGCTAAGCCATGCATTGGAATCACCTTATGGTGCAATTCCCATTTGTAAAGGAAGCCAATAAGGAAAGAAACCTGGGTATGTGCATATGAATTATTTTTGTTAAACTAATACGTGTTTTGTTTCTTTTCAGGCCCTTTACCATATCAAGAGCCAAGGCCTCTAATATTGTCCAATAAAGGTGTGAATTGTGAGTTTTAGCTCCTTCAAGTGTCTATCTTAAGTATAAAGCACAAAAGTGTGAATAACATTAGGGGTTACAATGATAATGCCAAACCAAAAGTCATGTTCACATGTCCATACTAAGAATAGAGAAGGAGAAGAGCAAAAAATAAGGTAATACATGTAAGATGATGACAATAAGGGCTAAGTCATACCACTATGATGATCCCCAAGTAGCTACTAATAGTTGCTACTCCATGCATAGTTAGATCCATCTGATAGTGTAAGATAAGCGAAGCTATCCCAGTTAAACCAAGATATGACAACCAAGTTCCCTTAAGGTGGCAAGAGGAGCACAAGTACAAGTGTTCAAAGCATCAAAGAATAAGTATGGTGCCAAGTAGATGAATGGAAAACATCGGTCTAATCTTAACCTCTTTAATTTCTAGCTACCATCCTATGAGGTGTCATAACAAAATATGTTCAGAGACTTTAATGGAAGTATTAACAGGGGCAATTAAATAATGTACTCCTTCATCTCTTAGGGATAGAATAAGAGTGTATAAAGGTCAGTCAAATGGGACAAGGCCCTTTGAATAAGTAAGATTGGTGGTTATTGAAAATAATATTGTGTTATCAGGTTGATCATAACCTCACTAGTAGAAAGATGGAATTATGTGAATAGTATCCATCCACCACTCCCAGCATATTGTCATAGTCACTGCATCAAACTTAAGCAAAATGATAGAGAAAGTGTTGATGAACTTAACTATTATATGCCCCTACAACATTCTTGGGAGTTTATATACCACTACCTCATTTTGTGCATGCCCTCTCCTTCTCCCAAGAATAAGAATCAAACTGAAAAGAAGAATGTATATGTCATAGCTTAGAATGGAGTAAAAAAGAATAAATATGGCAAAAGGATAATTGGCCAAATGCATAAAGATGACCACTTTCAAGATAATAAGCTGTGAAAGATTAGACTATGGGGATCACAAGGGATTCACTAAAGGCATTATTATTATGACTTCTGGGGGCAAGCAAGGAGCATTAAGGCTAGGAGAATTGGCAAAGTCTTTATGGATCATTATATCCTTTTTAGTATCCTTAATGTTTGGATTTTACTATTTCTTGCCCATTATATCTTTTCATTTATTATTACATTATTTTTAAAGTTTGTCACATAATAAAGCTCAGATAGGAAAAAAGGTGATCGAGGTTTTATGCCATAAAGCTATAAGAATAAAGTAGAGAGAAATGGTTTAAGCCTTCTAAAGGAAAAAAGAAAGGAATGGAGGACTATAACAATTACATAGATAGAGACAAGACAAGATGACAAAGCAGACATTAGGGTAGAGAGGTCATATGTGAAGCCTTTTGAAGGGGACATGCTAGCCAAGGAGATAAAAAGACCTCATATGGATAAACACCCAACTAGGAAAGGAGACTTCGAAAAATGGATAATGATCCATACAGATAGAAAGACATCTAGCCTCAACCTAGTGTATATTTTGGAGCTTTAAAGTACAACCCTTTGTACCTCTTAGCTCAATTCCAAACATTAAAAAAGAAAGGAAGCTAATCAACTATAGAATTTGGTGAAATACTTGATGTTGTCAATTATAGAGGCAAAACACACACAAGAAAGATAGGATAACTTCGGTAAAGATCATCCAGTGAAAACTTTAATAAGCAAGTATGAGCAGTCCCCTCAGGGTTGTTAAAGAGGAAGGACATTGGACAATTCACATCTCGATGAAGGTGATCAACTAATAAGAAATACTAGTTACATAAAGGGGTTGACAAGTGAGAATGTCTTAACAAAAGGCTAGAAGAGTCATATGTCACATCAGGAGCCATAATAGACTTGTCAATGATGACAACTTCTAAAACTTTACATGACTTTTAAGTGGATGGCTAGGAAGTTTAGAAAGGAACCAACAAAGCCTAGCATGAACAAGATCAGAAAAGGGGCAATTTAGGCACTGCAATGGATTGAAATAGAAACTTGCATCATAAAGATAGTAAGACGAAGCAAAATGCCATAAGAAGGATGAAGATCCAAACTACTAATGGAATAATTATAGGACATTCAACTAGAAAGGAAGCCCAAAATAAGAAGAGATGAAGAGAAAAACTCCATTGAGGAGACGTACCAATATTAAGTAAGGAAAATGGGAGCTCACACTAAGTCCAAAAGCTAAAGAGACCAAAGAGATTGCTAAGTAGAAGCCCTAGTGATTCAACAAAACTACTATGGAAAGGCAACTTCTAACTTGATATCCTTTCCTATATCCTTTTATCATCTTTAAATCACCTGAATTACTTGTTTACTTTATTTTGATCCCTTATCATTATTACATAATTTTCAAAATCGAGTAAAGTGAAAGTGAAATTAAGAAGGGAGAAGGTACACTCCTAGTCTGGCAAGGACAAAACAAGGATAGAATCAGAAGGAATTAAAATAGCCCCATAAAGATGAAGCAAGAAAGGAAGATGAAGCAAGAAGGGTACAACACTGAGGAATTACTTACTCATAAACATGAGAGGCTTCCAACTCATTTTTGCATGCTTGAGCTCTCAAAGTTCATAGGAACCTAGAATGTAAAAAATCATGTTTGTTCTTATGTGCTAGTCATGCAGGCATCTGAGATCCCGACAAATACTATGTTGGAGCTCTTTGAATTATTATTAGAAGGGTCAAGGCCTATGGGGAGAGAGCAAGTTAGGATAATTATAAAAGGGGTTCTATCAAGAATTGGCACCAAAATTAAAGAAATATTGGTTAAGAATTTTGAGAAGCGAGTTTGCAGGTTGAAGAGTTGAAATCTAAATCAAGAAGACAATATGGGAAATAAGAAATGCCTTGTCTCAACCTCAGGCTGAAGGGATTAAGTTAGTAGTTATCAACGCAGAGAGGATGCCAAGTTAGTTCACAAATTTAGGGATGCCTTTGTGTAAGGCATTTGAGAAGTTGCAAAAGAGGGATTGTTGAAGTCTCTAGCAACAAAACTACCTCCTAATTCACTACCTAAAAGGTATAATGCTAATGCCCATTGTGCTTTTCATCAAAGAACAAGTCATAACACTGATGACTGCTATAGAATGAGATATGAGAGTTCGGATCTTATCGATAATAAAATGATTATTTCACCAAATTCTGAAAGGCCCAGTACAATTGAGGAGGTCTCAAAGGAGGCTATTATTTACTCTTTTAATCCAAACGAAAGCTCAAATGAAGAGGTGAAAGAGGTGTAAAGGAGAAGAATGATTCAGCTATAAGAGAAGAGTGATAAAGAGAAAGGAATTGGATGAGTGAGCCATATAACTTGAAGTGAGAAGTATTACCCTAACAAGGAGACCCCTAAGGAGTTGACGATTGAAAAGAAGATTGATGAACTTATCACAAAGAATAAAGGGTATGACAATCCTATTGTGAAACAGTTGAAGAAGATGCCAACCCAAATCAGTGTATGATAGTTGCTCATTACCTTTTAGGAACATAAGAGGACCATAGTTGAGTCTCTGTCCAGCCTAATAATTTCTAATAAAACCATTACAAAGGATGTCAGTGCATTGGTGAATTATAAAGGCAAAATCATTTTCTCGGATGATGATTTGCCACTAAAAGAAAAGAATCACAATCTAGCCCTGTTCATTCTAACTGAGGTGAAGGGAAGGCATATGCCATATGTGATGGTTAATGATTATTTTAGGATTAACATCTACCCATTAAAGTTGTTACACAAGTTTAGATTGTTTGAGAAAGATTTGAAAGCTTTTAATAGTATTATTTGAGCCTATAATGATAGTATAAGGTCGATTTCGTGTGTGTTCAAAGTCTTGGTCAAAACGGGCATAGTAGAGAAAATGGTGGAATTTACAGTATTAGATATCCCAATCACCTTCTTGGTTTTATTAGGAAGACCTGGTATCACCCACTTGGTTGTATGCCTTCCACTATTCACCAAAAGTTAAGATTTACAAAGGAGAAATTGCGATCTTCTATGTAAGGTTTGAGAAATTGCGATCTTCTATGTAAGGTTTGAGAAATTGTATTAGCTTTAAATATGACAACCCTGTGCAAGAAATAATGTCATAATAAGGACACTAGGAAAACATATAAGCGACTCAAGGAATAAGCTTATGTTAAGACCAAGAACCTAATGAACCACTAAGAAAAGTGAAGCCTATGAAACACCATCAAGTTTGAAGATCTTGTGTCCTTTTAGTATCCTTGAAGCACATGTAACATCCCTTTCCATAATGATTGGCATTATCACATGAACATATTCATTGCATAAATTATATGAAATCCTACAAGAACATATGCATTGGATAAATAATCATTTAGACATGTGAATTGTAGAAGCACGGCAATGACACTTGCACTATTGCATTTGGGATAGTTGAACATATATGTAGTGTTTGTATAGTTGCATGATAAATTGTTTTATATTGTGTGCTTATTATAACATCATAAATAATGGTGTTATAGAGCTTATTTTAAAGTATAAGAAGCATCTAGGAATTAGTAGATAGATGGAAGTGCTTAAGGAGTGAAGAAGAGGGACTAAAAGAGGAAAGTGAACTTCCAACCAATAGGAATGTAACATCATGATTTTGTCTTGTTGCGATAGGCTTACAAGTTGAATTTTTGACCCATTAGAGTCAAAATGAAAGGGTTAGACATGAGTTATAGCAGAAGAAAGAGAGAGCTATGAAAGAAAGAAAGAAATGAAGAAGAAGAAGAAGAAGAAAAAGGAGAGGAAGAAGTGTGGGCTGCCTAGGAAAGAGTCCTAAGGTTTTCTAATTTTGGGACAATAGGTAAGTTAATTTATCTTCTTCTCAACTAAAATTAACCTTTCATGACATGTTAATCATGCATGGTTAGTAAGAATTATTGAGTAATTGAGGTAGAGCTCTTAGATGGAATTTGAAATTCAAGAGAACAAGAGTTGTTTCTGTTGGATTTTACTGTTAGAGCAGGATATTATATCTACGATTTCATAACCCTAAAAGAGGAATTAGGGAAAGTTCAAAATATGAAAGTTGTAGCTTTATATCCCATATAAATGCATATGAAGCAGTTTTGCTTGATTTGATGTGTGTGAAGAGTTACGACTCCTTAATTAGGGCTGGTTCACAACCAACCAAGATTACCTCAGTCTTTATGTTTTCTTATATTTTGATGGCCTTATGTTTTGATTTTGATAAAGTATAAAACATGAAATTTGTATGGTTATATCCCTTATAAATAACTAAAAATCAGTTTTGATTGATTTGTTATGAGGAAAGAGATATGACTCATTGATTTGGACTGACCTTAGACCCAGATGAAACCCCACCTTTCTTTTAATTCTGTTTTCCAAGAATTTGATAACCATAGAGTCAAAATTTGATGATGGTCCAAACTTGAAAGTTGTATATTTTTTTTTCAACCTACATACCTGTAAAATATTTTTGCCAAATCTAGCATGGTTGTTGAGATATTATCCCTTCATCATGACTATTTGTCAATATGAGATTGGTCCTTTGTTTTAGTGACCTTATAGACTGAATTAGACAATGAGTTAAATATAAAAAATGTTCCTTTATATTTTTTGTAACTGATTGTAGATTATTATTATAATTGGACTTGTACAATTTGAGATACACTAAGGAATATAAGACTTACTCAGACTGAGATAACATTGCAACAGAGAAAAATTTAAAAATTCACCATATTTTCTATGTATTTGATATTAGTCTTAGATTCGAGTATGTTGTCTCATTATATGTCTAGTTTGTTTGAAAAAAAGAATCAAGTCATTTGAATAAGTATATCTAGAGTTATTACTATAAGAGTGTAGTAAGCTCTGGCTGCCATATAAGGAAAATATGCATAAACATTAGGTATACTTGCATGAATCATGCCATAGTTGCATACCAAGCATTCATAATCATTTTGACATACTTATAACCATGTATGTATCAAATGTTAGGATCTCAAAACTTTGAGGAAGCCCTAGAAAGAGAACCAAACCTACCATAAAGGTTGGTTACATCAAAAAGTGAGTAAAAACTATAATTAGATTCAATGTGTGTGCGTGTGTGATAATTTTATGATATGATTATGTTCTATTACATGTATATATGATTGAATTGTTACATTTTACATGTGAATACAAGTCAAGTAAGAATCATATGCTCTTAATGATTACTTAGTGTACCATTTATGAATGAGCACTTACACATGGAACTAAAAGGGTGTTGTGATTGGCTTGTCAAACACTTGCAAATCACATGAAAGATGGACCAATAGGTCCCATTGGTACATGTTATTGATCAAATTAATCACTTTTTGTATGTTGGCCATCAAAATCAAATGTCACTTGAATCGCATGAGTTCCCGGGAGCAGTGTTTGCCTTGCATGGTAATGATAAAAATTAATCTATTACACTTGCACTTGCATAGTCAAATGTTATACTTGTAATGTATCTTGATGATATTTGATTGTTGGCTGTGACATAAGAATATGATTATTGTTTTTATTCATTGAGTCACGACTCACCAAATTGCAAATATTTTTTCAGTTACTAAAGCATAAGATTGGACATTTTGATGCTTAGGGTTTTACATCGAGACACATAGACCACAGGTCATCGACTGAATTCCAACTCTCTCTCTCTTTATGTCATGTACATACATTTAGATAGAAACTAGTTATGGTCACTAGTCTTGAACATCTGTTAACATATATATACATTAAATACATGTTGGATTATGTGTGTATGATGATTAAACCTTTATGTGTATGTATTTTTGGACATGAATGTTATGATTTTTGTAAAAGAAAATGGTCGTTACATGAGGTGTAGGGAAGGCGTATGTCATGTGTGATGGTTGATGATGGTTCTAAGATTAACATCTAGCCATCAAAGTTATTACACATGATTATATTATCGGTGAAAGATTTGGAAACTTCTAACAGTGTCATTCAAACTTATGATGATAGTAGGAGGCTGCTTTGAGTGTTTTCAAAACCCTGGTCAAAATAGGCATAATGGAGAAAATGGTGAAATTTATAATCTTGGATATCCCATTCACCTTTTTGTTTTTATTAGGAAGACCATCGTATCACTCACTAGGTGGTGTGCCTTCCACTATTCACCAAAAGTTAAGATTCACAAACGAAAGATTGCAACCATCTGTGCACAGGTTTGGGAAATTATACTAGCTTTAAGGATGACAAACCTAAGCAAGAAGTAGTGTCAAAATAAGGACATCAAGAGAATAGGTAAGTAACTCAAGGAATAAGCTCATGTTAAGATCGAGACCTAATGAACCACCAAGAAAAGTGAAGCCTATAAAGCATCATTAAGCTTGACGATCTTGTATCTTTTTAGTATGCTTGAGGCACATAAGTCACTCATTCATTTTGATTTGATTGTTTATCATCATAACATTGTTTTCCAAACCTATATGAAAGGAGGAACCTAATAAGAAAATAAAGAGTGAAACCAAAAGTAAAGCTTGTGAAAAGTTAGAAAGATAAAACGGGAGAGAAGTAAAAAAAGGCAATATAAGAGAGCAAAATCAAAGAGTTAAGTCAAAGAGATAAAGTTAGAGAGTGAGAAAAAAAAGTGAGTAAAGCGAAGAGATTCCAAAAGGCAAAATAAAGAGATACAAAAAGAGTGATGCCAATAGGTAAAATGAAGAGAACTAAAAGATATGTCAGATTGCAAAACAAAGAAAACTCAAAAGAGAAGTCAAATGGTAGATATGAGAATGCTAAGGCAAAAGCCTAAGAATATAAGAAGATATTTAACCTTGGTACTTTACTAGAAGGCTACTAAAAAGCTTAGTACTTGCTAGAGGGCTACTAAGGAGATCAATGCTATTACTTGTTAGAGACCTGTTGGAAGGCAAAATTCAACTTTGGTACTTGTTAGAGGGTTGCCAACAAGCTTAATACTTGCTAGCTACTAAAGAGATCAACTCTAGCAATTACTAGAGGGCTACTGAAAGAAGGTATTTAACTTTGGTACTTGCTAGAGGGCAACTGAAAGAAGTTATTTAACTTTGGTACTTACTAGAGGGCTACCAAGAAGCTTAGTACTTATTAATGGGCTACTAAAAGAAGAAACCCTAGTACTTGCTTGAGGGCTACTGAAAGAAGATGTTTAACCTTGTTACGTGCTAGAGGGTTGCCAAAAAGCTTAGTACTTACTCAAGGCTTGCTAAGAAGAAATACCAGTACTTGCTTGAAGATTATTAGAAGAAGATGTTTAACTTTGGTACTTACTAAAAGGTTGTTGGGAAGCTTAGTACTTGCTTGAAGGCTGCTAAGAACAAACCCCAATACTTGTTTGAGGGCTACTGGAAGAAGATGTTTAACCTTGGTACTTACTAAAGGGCTGCCAAGAAGCTTGGTACTTACTAAAAGGCAGCTAAGAGCCTTAGCACTTACTCCAGGGACCATTAAGAAAATTATATCCTTTCACATCCTTTATCTAGTGTTCAAGTTTATAACAAATGCTTTATTATGTCATGCCCTGTAGTCATTCCTCAAATGATGTTTTTCAAGCCCCATAAAGCAGAGGACAAACTATTAGCATTGGATTTTAGGACCTAAGATGAAAGCTCAATGATGAAAATCACAAAATCTATTCCTTATAATACAAAAGGAATTGCCAAAGAAATAGATTAAGGTCCTAGGAAACCTTAGAGAAGCCTAAAGCCAAGCCCAAAATCAAGTTCAAGACCAATCCTAAGACTAAGCCTAAAACTGCTTACCAGGCTTAGTGGGTTGTACAGCCTGTAAAGTAGGGTTGTACAACCTTTCCCTAAACCCTCATCCTGAAAACATTCTAGAACTAGTCCCCTCATAAATCCTAGGGCTATATAGCCGTGACAGATGGACATAAAACCCATTCTTAGTTGTACAACCTGCATGCAAACCCTAATTCTAAAAGATTCACCTCCTTCTTTTTTATTGGATATGAACATGGTACAACCAAAATCATTTTTAGCTCTATTGTACCCATTTCCCTCTATAAATACCCCCAATTTTGAAGAGGGAGAGGAGGTTTAGAAACCCTAAGGTTACTTAGCCAAAATCACCTTTCAAACATCCCTCAAACATAGAAAGCCTAAACCCTAATTTACTCTAAATCACTCTAAGGTAAAAGTAGACCTAATCTCTTCAACTTTGTGCATTCCCTAAGAATTTTGGAGGAAAATATTAAACTTGTCAGCATCTGAAGGCACAAAAACACACAAAGGCATCTGGGAATCCCCTTTGCTACCCTTTACCTTCCCTTTTCTTTTTTTTTTTTCTATACTTCTAAAACTTAGGAAATTAAGGTCGTATAGTCTCGTTTATAGGTTGTACAAGCCTTTGCCTAAGCTGTGCAACCCAGTTTTACTGGTAGATAGGTTTTCCTAAAGTTTGTTTTCTTTACCTTCTACATATTTCTTTCTTTTTTAAAGCTTTTTTATAATGTCATATGACTCTAGTGGCATAATGGGGAGAGGTTTAATGACCTAGGACCCCCATTCATCTCACAAATGGAATATTGATTATGCCTTATATGATTTCTTATTGCTTATCATACCAAAAGAAAAACTCTCATGATCTTCCATTTAATTTTAAGGAGGTGTTTTGATTTTGTTTTAATAGTCTTAAAGCCATGATCAACTGAGGAACATGAAGTTTTATTGACATTGAGAACTCATTTTATGTTATGCTTAATGTATGTGAATAGTGTTTTATTCCTCAATTTTCTCTATTCTTGTGTTGTATGCTAACTCTACACGGTAAGTGGTATATATGGATACCATGCATTACTAAAGCTACATTGGGTGAGGATTCATCAATTCTAGGATCCTTATTCATTATCCTCTAAGCATTTTGTATTACATGTTTACTTTTTCATATGTTCATGATTCATGCATATGTTTTATGTTGTTTATAAATATTGTGATGTTGGGATGTGTTACAATGGACACTAGGTGTATATTTAAGGACTTTCACTTTAGAGGTGGGATAAGATAGTTATTAGGAACTTTATTTTCTTTTCCTTTGGTTTCTTTTTTTTTTTTTTTTGCCATTTTATTGTTAACTTCCTCTATTCCTTTTGGTGTAGGTGCTATTACTTGAGTTGGGCCATGAACTTGGCCTTGATTCTCATCCTATATGATTATGCATGATGTGTTTGAATGGATGAATAATAATGCATGCTAAAATTCTCCTTGCTATGATGCATGACTCTATTCCCAATTAATTATGCATGATGCAAATAAATGGGTGCAAGGATATGCATGATAATCACACCATTTAGATATGTATCTCCCATCCCTGCCTTGTATATATTATTTATTACTTTCTCACATCTTGCATATCATTCATGCATTGCATACTTTATTGTTATGGTTGATGGATTGTTTAGGTAGATGTGCCTAAGTGGATAAATAGAAAATTGATTAATAAAGGTAAAGTATAAAAATGAACCATTGATTGCCTGAAGGTTGGATCCCTATATCTGAGCAACTTAGGGTGCCTAACCTCTTCTCTAAGTCATACCCAACTCTAAAACCCAATCTTTGATGGGATAAAGATGGATTGGGTATTCTAAATGACTTAGGTAGGCTTAAAATTTGTCCTTGCTTGGATTCTTGTCCCGACCAAAGTCTTGAGGCAACTCCACATTTCACCTAGGGATAGTTCCAACGTTTTAACCTGCCTTAGTCCCCTATTGACCACTATAGTTCCAATGTTTTGTCCTGCCTTAGTCCACTATTGACTATTGCTTTGGAAAAAAGGCTTCTATCTTACATGAGTTCTCAAGGATCCCCTGTTGATCCAAATTGCAAGCCATGATTAGGGGGTTATTACCAATATATGACACTCATCCTCTTTATAACATCCCTATCCCTATTCATTGGCATTATCATATGAATATATTCATTGCACAAATGATATGAAATCACATATGAGCATATGCACTATATCAAATGATATGAAATCTCACATGAACATATGCACAAGATAAATATTCATTTAGACATGTGAATTGTAAAAAAACACGACATTGACAATTGCACCGTTGCATTTGAGATACTTGAACATATATGCAGTGTTTGTATAGTTATATGACAAATTATTTCATGTTGTGTGCTTATTATAGCATCATAAAAAATGGTGTTTGAGAGCTCATCTAAAAGTATAAAGAGCATCTAGAAATTGCAGGATGGACGAAGGTGATTAAGGAATGAAGAAAAGGGACTAAAAGCAAAACTGTTTAACTTTCAGCCAATAGGAATAAGCAACCAATCTTTTGACCTATTAGAGTAAGAATACAAATTATTATTATCTGCCATTATGGGCTGGTAAAAGAGGAGATAAGGTCAAAATGCACCAAATGAAAGAGAGAGAGAGCTAAAGAAGAAGAAGAAGAAAGGAAGAAGAAGAAGAAGGAGAGGAAGAATGTGAGCTGCCTAAGGTTTTCTAATTCTGGGATAGTAGGTAAGTAAATTTATCTTCTTCTTAACTAGAATTAACCTCTCATGACATGTTAATCATATATGGTTAGTGAGAATTATGGAGTAATTGAGATAGAGCTCTTGGATGGAAGTTGTAATCCAAGAGAACAAGAGCTGATTCTATTGGATTTTTCTGTAAGAGCAAAATTTTGTACCCACAATTTCATAACCCTAGAAGAGAAATTGGGGAAAGTGAAAAACATGAAAGTCTTAGCCCTATGTCTCATATAAATTCATATGAAACAGTTTTACTTGATTTTGTGTGTGTGAGGAGATATGACCCCTTCATCAGAACTAGGTCAAACCTGAACTGAGATGATCTCAGTCTTCTGTTTTGTTATATTTTGATGGTTTTATATTATGATTTTGACAAAGCTTAAAACATGAAATTTGTAGGATTATGTCCTCTATAAACACCTATAAACCAGTTTGGATTGATTTGCTATGTGAAAAGAGTTATGGCTTATTGATTGGGACTGACTCTATACTGGGGTGAAACCCACCTTTCTTTCTAATATGCTTTCCAAGAATTTGATAGGCATATACTCAGAATTTGATGATAATCCAAACTTGAAAGTTGTATATTTATGTATGATCTACATACCTGTGAAATATTGTTGCCAAATCCAGCATGGTTTCTGAGATATTGTCCCTTTATCATGACTAGTTGTCAATATGTTATGAACGTACTTGCCCCTAGATTGGTCCTTTGTTTTGGTGACCTTATATACTAAATTTAATAATTAGTAAAACACAAAAATTGTTCATTTATATGTTTTGTAATTGATGGTAGAATATTATTGCAATTGGACTAGTACAATTGGAGATATTCCCGAGAGAGTAAGACCTACTCAGACTTAGAGAACACTACAATAGCGCAACATTTAAAAATTCACCACATTTTGTGTGTGTCTAATATTGACTTAACATTTGAATATGTTGTCCCATTATATGTCTAGTTTGTTTGAAAAAAAGAATCAATCCATTTGGATAAGTATATCGAGCGTTATTTCTGTGACTGTGTAGCAAGCTCAAGCTGCCATATAAGGAAAATATGTATAAACACTAGGTCCATTTGCATAGATCATGCACCAAGCATTCATAATCATTTTGACACACCAACCATTAATAATCATTTTGAAATACGTGTAACCATGTATGTATTAAATTCTAGGGTCTCAAAACTTTGAGGAAGCCATAGAGAGGGAACCAAACTTATCGTAAAGGTCAGTAACATCAAAAGGTGAGTAAAAACCATAATTGGATTCAATGGGTGTATGTGATAATTGTATGATATGATTATACTCTATTACATGTATATATGATTGAATTGTTACATGTTACATGGGAATAATATGATTATGTTCTATTACATGTATATATGATTGAATTGTTACATGTTACATGGGAATAATATGATTTTGTTCTATTACATGTATATATGATTGAATTGTTACATGTTACATGGGAATACAGGCCAAGTGAAAATTACATGCTCTTAATGATTACTTGGCATATCATTTGTGAATAAACACTTACATATGGAACTAACAGGGGCATTGTGACCGACTTGTCAAACACTTACAAATTACAAGAAGATGGACCCATAGGTCCCAAATCATATGTTACATGAATCACATGAATATCCCAGGAGCAATGTTTGCCTTGCTCGATCACGATAAAAACAAAGCTAATGTATTTGCACTTGCATAGTCAATTGTTATACTTGCAATGTATCTTGATGATATTTGGTTATAGATTATGCCATCAGAATTTGATTATTGTTTTTATTCACTGAGTCATGAGTCACCAAATCGCAATTATTTTTTAGATACTAAAACATAGACCTTGGACACTTTGGTACATAAAGTTTTGCATAGAGACACATAGAACATAGGTCATTGACTAAATTCCAACTCTCTCTCCTTATGTCATACATACATTTGATATGAACTAGTTATGGTCACTGGTCCTGACATTAGTTAACACATGTGTACATTAAATACATATGGGATTATATATGTATGATGAATAAACCTTAATGTGTATGCATTTTTGAACATAAGATGCCATGATTTGCAACTGAAGATGATAGTTACAGTTGGTGGTATTAGAGGATTCAAGCACACGTGGGGCAGACATGCAAATCTTAGTGTGTATGACATCGCAGGGTCGACAGGCAAATCCCGAATGTTGAGTGCTCTGATAGGTACCAGTTGTAGCCACATTGTGACGTTACAATTTGTGGTATCAAAGCTGATTTACAAATGAGAACAATGGATGTCACAATTATTGGTTTGACAAATGAATTTAGATGTTACAGTTTTGGTATCAGAGAAGGCTCAAGCATACGTGGGGCAGACGTGCAAATCCCGATGTGTATGACATCGCAGGGCCAATGGGCAAATCCTGGATGTTGAGTGCTCTGATAGATACTGATTGTAGCATTACAGATTGTGGACATGAATAGTATGAGTTTTGTAAATGAACACGTTACAGTTATTGGTATCAGATCAATATGAGTTCTGTTAGATGAAAATGGTTGTTACATTTATTGGTATCAGAGCAAATATGAATACGACCGTTACAATTCATGTAAGTTATGTAAAATGAAAAGGTCGTTACACTCAATGCTTTCATTATCGACCAAATGCATTTACATGTCATTCTTGCACCATATGTTTATGTTATATTCATCATCTTTATGTTTATGCTTGACTTGATACCATTTGTTATATGTGTTTAGGCTTAATATGCATGCTGATTATAGGTGTATTATTTTTCACACATAAATGCATAATTATGTCCTTTAACTTAGAGGAGGATGTGAGAAAGGGTAATGGTGTAGATGTTCACATTATAAACCTTAAAGTAGTTTGGTTCTACTTTTTTTTTGTTTTTGTTTTCTTGTTTTGATACTAACTTATCTTTTCTTTGTGAGATGCAATGCATTTTACTCTTGATTTTCATATTTAGTTTTGTTGCCTATGCTTGCTCCCCTACATTATAGATGTGTCCTCATCCCATAGTGAATGCTTGTAATGTTTGGAACATGTTGTGATTGGATGTGTTAGATCAATATTTAGGATTAATAATTAAACTAATTAATAGCAAGGCTTAAATTATAATTGTGAATCAAAGATGCTCAAAGGTTAAATCCCTAAATCTAGATAGTTTGGGGTGCCTAACCATTTTCATATGTCGTACCTAATTCTCAAACTTGATTTATGACCTAGTGAAGATAGCTTGGGCCTTTAGTTGACTTTGGTAGGACTAGAGTTTGTCCTTGCTTGAAATTTTGTCCCGACCAAAGTTATATGGCTACTCCATTATTGATTAGGGATGATACCAAAGCATTGCACAGCCTTGGTCCCCTATTGACCAACCAAACTTTGGAAAAGGTTTATACCCTTCAAAATGTGTTTCTAAAGGTCCCCTAATGATCTTAAACACATGTTGCCACTTGGAATTGTACTAATGTATAACCCTCTATCCTCTTAAACCTTGAATGATCGATAAAAAATGGGAATCACTAGCAAGATTCCATTTTTTTTAGCACAATCCCAAAATCGAGGCGCTCATTATGATGACTACACTAGGGATGAATCAGAATTGACTTCACATATAATCCCTAGTTCACTTTTTATAATTTTATCCTTATTATTTGAAAGTCTATTGCATTCATTTGGCCTCTAAACCTCACTACATGCTCTAAGTCTACCCTTTAGATAAGCTAATGAACTCTTTAAGCCTAAGACTTAAGCTTCATTTAGGCTTAAGAGAAGATAAGGAAGTTCATCACTTAGAAGCTAAGTGCCTTTGAGTATATTAAATGATGGTATACAATAGACATCTTTTAAACTTACGAGAGCCATTAACTACAAAAACCTCTTTAACCATTAAACACATATAAGAGATAATAATACCTTGGAATGCAACATCCTTATCCACATTCATTGGTTTTCTTACATGAACATATTCATTACATAAATGATTTTCAATCCCACTTGAACATAAGCATTGGATAAATGATCATTAAGATATGTGAATTGGATATGTAGGATGATGACACTTGCACCATTACATTTGGGGCACTTGAACATATATGTAATGTTTGTATAGTTGCATGGAAAATTATCTTATGGTGTGTGCTTGTTATAGCATCATAAATGATGGTGTTTTAGAGCTTATTTAAAAGTATAAAGAGCATATATGGATTATGAGATGGATGGAGGTGATGAAGGAGTGAAGAAGAGGGACTAAAAGTGAAAAAGTGAACTTCTAACCAATAGAAATGAGACACCATGATTTTGTCTTGTTATAATAGGTTTACAAGTGAATTTTTCATGCTTTAGGATAAGAATATAGAGGTTAAATGTAAGGGGCAGTAGAAGAAAGAGAGAGCTAGGAAGAAAGAAAGAAAGGAAGAAGAAGAAGAATAAGAAGGAGAGGGAGAAAGTAAGCTGCCTAGGAAGGATTCCTAAGCTTTTCTAGTTTTGGAAAATAGGTAAGTTAATTTATCTTCTTCCCATATGAAATTACTCCCTCATGACATGTTAATCATGCATGGTTAGTAAGAATTATGGAGTATTTGAGGTAGAGTTCATGTATGGACGTTGAAATTCAAGATAAACAAGAGTTGATTGTGTTGGTTTTGTTGTTAGAGAAGAATTTTGTACCCATGATTTCATAACCCTATAAGAGAAATTAAGGAAAGTGCAAGATATTAAAGTTGTAGTTTTATGCCCCATATAAATTCATGTAAAAATTTTTTGCTTAATTTGGTGTGTGTGTGAGGAGATATAGCTCCTTTATTAAGGCTAGTTCACAACCAACTAAAATCACCTCAGTCTTTCTATTTTCTTATATTTTGATGACCTTGTATTCAGATTTAGACAAAGTGCAAATCATGAAATTTGTAGGGTGATAGCCCCTCTAAATACTTATAAGGAATTTTTGCTTAATTTGTTGTGTGGAAAGAAATATGTTTCATTGATTATGTCTGACCTTAAAACTAATGGAACCTCATCAATCTTACAATTCTATTTTCTAAGAATTTGATGGCCATAGACTCAAAATTTGATGATGTGACAAACTTTAAAGTTTTATATTTGTGTTTGATCTACATGCTTGTGAAATATTTTTGCCAAATTTAACATGGTTGTTGAGATATTGCCCCTTCATTATGATTGATTGTCAACATGTTGAAACCTGCTCACCCTAAGATTGGTCAATTATTTTGGTCAGTTTATATACTGAATTAGATAATGAATAAAACATGAAAAATGTTTCTTTATGTATTTTTTATCTTCTAGTTGATCATTTTTGCAATTGGATGTGTACAATTTGAGATATAAATAAGAATATATGACCTACTCAGACTGAGATGACATTGAAACAGGGCAAAATTCAAAAATTTACTACATTTTTTAGATATCTTATGTTGACCTGAAATTTGATTGTGTTGTATCATTATGTGTCTAAAAAAAGAATCAAGTCATTTAGATAAGTATATCTAGAGTTATTACTATGAGAGTGTAGCAAGGTCGGGCTACCATATAAGGAAAATATGCATAAACACTAGGTTCACTTACATGGATCATGTCATAGTTGCATACTAAGCATTCATAATCATTTTGAAATACTTTTAACCATGTATTTATCAAATGTTAGGATCTCAACACTTTAACGAAACCCTAGAGAGATAACCAAACCTACCATAAAGGTTGGTCACATCAAAATGTGAGTAAAAACCATAATTAGATTCTAATGTGTTTGTGTGATAATTTTATGATGTGATTGTATTCTATTACATGTATATATGATTTAATTGTTACATTTTAAATGTGAGTACAAGTTAAGTGAGAATTATATGCTCTTAATGATTACTTGGTATACCATTATCAATGAACACTTGCATATGGAACTAAAAGGATGTTGTGATCCGGCTTGTCAAACACTTGCAAAATCATTTGGAAAAGTGACCAATATATCCTATTAGCACATGTTATTGATCAAATGATTCACTTGTTTTATGCTGGCCAGCAAAATCAAATGTCACTTGAATCACATGAATTCCCGATAGTAGTGTTTGCCTTGCAAGGTCACGATAAAAATCAATCTACCGCATTTGCACTTGCATAGTTAATTTTTATACTTGTAATATATCTTGGTGATATTTGATTATTGATTGTGCCATAAGAATCTGATTATTATTTTTATTCATTGAGTCATGATTCAACAAATCACAATTATGATTTTTAAATATTGAAGCATAGGGCTTGTATACTTTGGTGTATAGAGTTTTATAGAGAGATACATGGACCATATGTCGTCGATTGAATTCCAACTCTCTCTCTCCTTATGTCATGTACATATATCTAAAAAGGAACTAGTTTATGTCATTAGCTTTGAACATTAGTTAACATATATGTACATTAAATACATGTTAGATTATGTATGTATGATCAATAAACCTTTATGCATATGTATTTTTGGACATGAATGTCATGATTTATAAATAAAAATTATTGTTACATGGAATAAGGTATCCCATTTGTTTACATTTTTCGAAAGAAGGATTAAAGTCCCCAAAGAATGTAGTTAGGTTATTGTGAGCACTGTCAATTAATGAGGTTGCACTCGAACAAGTGGAATCTTTCTTATAACTCTATCCTTTTCTCGATCAACCTGGGACTGAGAGGATTGAGGTCATACATTGGTATTAACTCTAACTTATGGCTTGTGCTTCGATCAATAAGGGATCTTTTAGGCTTTGCATAAATTTAAAGCCCTTTTTTACTTTTATGGTCAATGGGAGACCATGGTGGGACAATACATTAGTATCATCCTTATTTAGAGTATGGAGTCACCACTCAACTTTGGTGGGGGCAAGAATTTGGGTAAAGAAAAAATTTAAACCTATTTAAATCATTTAGAGGGCCCAATTCATCTTCACCCATCAAAGATTGGATTTAAAAATTGGGTACCACTTAGGAAAAGGTTAGACACTCCCAAACTATCTAGATTTAGGGATTCAGCCTTCAGATATCTTTGGTTCACTTTTTACCATATTATCCTTGTATTAATTATTTTGATTAATGCCCCTAAGCATGTTTCTAGTCTATCTTAATCAAACATATCATCATCAAGATATTATAGCAACACCAATAAGGAAGGGGGCATCCAATATCAAATGGGGAGGTTAGGCATATCAATCAATCATAATCATGTATAATGGGACTTATCATATCCCTTCCATCACTTATAAAAAAAAAAAAAAGACACATGTTAGAAACCATTATGGAAAGAAAGAAATAAAATAAAAGACAAAAAAGAAATGCAATTAAAGGAAATATCTCACTAAAATCTCTAAGTCAAGGAAACCAAATCAAGGTCTATGTCTATCGTCAATTACATTCCAACATCACATAAGTGCATAAAAGATTATAACAACAACAAGTAGACCATAAGAACATGAATATGAACAAGAAGGTATGATATGATCATGACATGCAAGAGCATATATAGGATGGTAATGGCCTTATGGAAATTATCAAATCATCACATGGTGGTCCTAAGATGGTTATATCCTCACTTTATATATTTTTCAAATGAGCCAAAGCATGCATAGCACATTAATCATGGAATATAGTGAAAAGGGGGGGTCAACGAGAGCCAATCTTTCACCCTAAACTTACTCATGACATCACCCTTAAAGAAATGGAATGTATGGACAAGCTAGAGAGCTAATTGTGATCCTCTTATGGTGAAGATTTCTAATGTATGAAACATGCATTAACATAAAGAATTGAAGGGTAATGGCTCATAATGACTTTAGAATAATGAATCCATCTCTTAATCATTACCACAAAACCTTTAAAATAGAATATTTTTTCAAAAAAGAAAAGAAGAGAAAAATTAAGACTTTTATGGGTCATAACTTCATTTGCTTATGAAGTATGGATCATATGTTTCAAGACCTCCCTCTATTCTACCTTAGAGCCCTTTAGAAGTCTAAAAAAATCTTAAAAGAAAGAAGGGTCGTATGGAGAATAAAGTGAGACAAGGTTGTTAGTCTTAGTTAAAGTGGATTGTACGGACCAACTGGTAGTTTACATAGCCTACTTAGAGTTATGTATAGACTACAAACTGGCTTGTACAACCCTTAGGGACTGGTTTTTTGAAAACAAAAAAGAAAGGAAAAAGGGGAAGCAGGGGAGAAGCCTCCCAGATGCTTTAAGTATACTTTGATGATTCTTTTATCCTTAGAGGCAATATTATGTGGTTAAACCTCTAAACATGTAATGTGTTATGTGCAAATTCAAGTAAAAGAGACTTAGACTACCTTGGATCTTTGTATTAATGAATTAAGGTTTTGTATTTTATATTTTTAGGGTGTTTTAATGGAGATTTTGGCATAGTAACACTATGGTGTCTAAGCCTCTTACTCTCTCTCTAAATCGAGGGTATTTATAAAGGGAGAGAGATGCACCAGAGTTATAATAGTTTTTGTTACACTTCATACATGCCCCCATAATAGACAAGGACAATGAAGTTCTTAGAATTAGAGTTTCAAAGTGGTATGTACAACTAAGAGGTTTACTGTACAATCCACTATGTTAACTATATAGCCAAAATGTTTACAAGGGATATAGTTTCAGATGATTTTGCTAGCTAGGGTTTTTCATTTGGTTTTATAAAGTAGAGGGTTGATGGCTGACAGATTTGGGGTTTGGGCAGTAGTGGACTTGGGCTTCGTTTGGGGCTTGATCCAAGGCTCCCTAAGGCCTTTGTTCTTCTTGCTTTGCAATTTCTCCTTGCATTTTAAGGAATAATTCCCATCATTTTCATCATTGAGCTTGCATCCTAAAACCTAGAATATGATGTTCATAGTTTTCCCTCCTACTTTTGTGGGGTTTAGAAAATAACAGTTGAAAAACGACCATTTAAATAAGACTTAACAAAGCAATGTAGAAATGTAAACATTAGAAAGGATACTAAAGGACATAATTCTTTAGCAGCACCTTAAGTAGGTACTAAAGTGTGTTTGGTAGCTTTCTAACAAGTACCAATATGTTCTTATATGTTTCTAGTAGCTCTCAAGTAAATATTAGGTGTCCTAGCAACATTTTAATAGGTACTAGAGGTTTTAGCAACTTTCTAATAGGTACTAAGGATCTTAATAACTAGCAACTTTCTAATAGGTATTAGGGGACTTTTTATGTCTATGATAACCTTTTTGTGGCTGCTAATGTTCTTTAATCTGTTTGAAGTGTGCTAGCCCTTCTGATGGGGGGTTTTAGCTCAAGGATGCCTTCTAGGGATAATTCTATATCACACTTGCCCTTTTGGCATATCAAAGCATTATCTTACGCTTTTGGCATATCAAGGCATCAACATGTGTCATCACAACCTTTTTGGCCTTTTAGGGATGAATTCTTGTTATTACAGCTTCTAGTTGTCCTAGAGGTGCACTCATACTTGGAAGCCCCTTTTGGCCTCTTTAAGAAGGTTAATTTTAGCATTTTAAGAGTAGATTGGTAATTTGATAGATGATCTAGAGGTTGAAACTATTTTTATGAGCATTGGTACCATTGAGGGATAGTTTGGTAATTCCACCTTGAACCTTCCTCTCTTTTCCTTTTTTATTCTCCTACCAATCTTTAGTGGTTTATATATACATATAATTTGTCTATATAGCCAATTTAATGAAAGCTATACATAAAAGTGGAGTGACAACTACTTTACCCCATGCGAAGGGGCATTAGTTGTTTATACAGCTAAGGCTTGTCTGTACAGATAACCCCTTTTATATAAAGGATTCAACTAGCCCTAAGGCTCATTTATGCTTTTCCTCTACTTGTCTCTTCTTTATCTTACTAAATTTTCTCTAGTCTTAAGCTTCTTAAGGTTTCCTTTGCTTACAAACTTTGGCGATGTCCAAATTCAATGCCAAATATTTGACATTACTACTAACTTTCTCGAGGGCAATACGACCATTCACAATGCTCTAAGGTAGATGAAGTGTGACATCCCATTTACTAATCATTTAAATTTCTTTCTAAGTCTATCCATTGTCATTTAAAAGACTGGATTAAAATTTTTTTTTCACCATGTCTCTTATTCACTACTTAGTAATTATTTACAACAAAACATACATGAATAATCAAACTAAAATACTATTGACTGCACACTGGCCCAACCTCTATTACATTGCTAGACAGCTACTTCGAAAAATATACTGGATGCAATCTTTAATCTACTCTTCCTGAAATAAGATTTTAAACAAAAGAATGAGTTTGCATACTCAGTAAGTAAATGCATAACAATACTTTAATCTCAAATAACATAACAATATTGAAAC
>CATIWR010050885.1:0-11559 GCA_949677035.1 Omphalea diandra | reverse complement strand
TTGTTAGCAATTTTGCTTGTGAGATTAAATTCTCTTCTTGAGTTCTTGAGTGGACTTGGTGAGATTGTTGAGTGAAGGCTTAATAATTTCACAAACTTGTTAATTCTTATCTTAAATTGGCTTAATTGATTTAGGATTTGGGTTAACACAACTTTGAATCTTTGTAACTTAGGTTGCTAGAAACAAGTTTTCTAGAGGTCTAGTTGGGATTTGAAGATCAAAACTCCAATACTTGTTTTGATAGATCTGGGCAACTATTCTCAAGCATACGGGTAAGGAATCTAATCCAACCTTGTTCGTATTATTAGTTCATTTCTTTTACCAAATGATTTTGCAAAAGGCAAGGTTGACACTACTTTGTTTGTAAAAAGACACAATAAAGATACACTCATCGTACAAATATATGTTGATGACATTATATTTAGTGCTACTAATGAATCTCTTTGTGAATATTTTCCTAAGTGTACGACTAGGGAAATTAAAATAAGCATGATGGGTGAACTCAAGTTCTTCCTTGGTCTTCAAATCAAACAAACCAAAGAGGGCATCTCAATCAATGAAGCCATGTACATAAAGGATATACTCAAGAGGTTTGGCATGGATGGATGCAAAGTAGCAAAGACTTCAATAAGTTTAAATATCAAGCTAAACAAAGATGAATCGAGTAAGCCTATTAATGAAAAGAAGTATAGAGGTATGATTGGCTCTCTCCTATATCTGACTGCAGCTAAACCCAACATCTTGTTTAGTGTTTGCTTATATGCTAGGTTTTAATCTTATCTTAAGGAATCTCATTTGAATGCAGCGAAAAGAATTCTTAAGTGTTTATATGACACATTTAAGACTTTGGTATCCTAGGAATTCATCTTTTAGTCTTCTTAGATATTCGAATATGGATTATATTGGTAGTTCATTGGATAGAAAGAGCACTTATGGAACTTGTCAATTCATAAGTGAATGTCTAGTTTTTTGGTTTAGTAAGAAGCAAGTTTTTGGTGGCCTTATTTACTGCTAAAATGGAATATGTGGTGGTGGGATATTGTTGCATCCAAGTTTTTAGATGAAACAATAACTCAAGGATTATAGCAAAGATGTTGATCACATTCCCATCAAATGTGACAACACAAGTGCAATAAATCTTTTCTAAGAATCCCATCCAACATTCAAGAAGCAAGCACATAGACATTAGACATCATTTTCTTAGAGATCATATCCAAAATGATAATGTGATGTTAGAATTTATTAACACCAATGTAACGACCATTTTCATTTACTAGTCATGGCATTTATGTCCTAAATTACATATGCATAAAGGTTGATTCATCATACATACACAATCCAACATGTATTTAATGTACATATATCTTAACTAATGTTCAAGGTTAGCGACCATAAACTAGTTCCTATCTAGATATATGTACAAGACATAAGGAGAGAGAGAGAGTTGGAATTTAGCCGACAACATATGGTCCATGTGTCTATATGCAAAACTCTATGCACCAAAGTATCCAAACCCTATGCTTTAGTATTTGAAAAACATAATTATGATTTGGTGAGTTGCGACTCAATGAATAAAAGCAATAATTAGATTTGTATGGCACAACCAACAATCAAATACCATCAAGATACATTATAAGTATAAGAATTGACTTTGCAAGTGCAAATGCAATAGATTGATTTTTGTCGTGACCCTGCAAAGCAAACATTACTTCTAGGAATTCATGTGATTCAAGTGATATTTGATTTTGCTAGCCAACATATAACAAGTGAATCATTTTGATCAATAACATATGCCAATATAACATATTGGTCCCTTTTCCAAGTGATTTGCAAGTGTTTGACAAGCTGGTCATAACATCCTTTTAGTTCCATATGCAAGTGTTCATTCATAATGGTATACCAAATAATCATTAAGAGCATATGATTCTCACTTGTAATCACATGTAAAATGTAACAATTCAATCACATATACATGTAATTGAACATAATCATATCAGAAAATTATCACACATACACTTTAGAATCTAATTATGGTTTTTACTCATCTTTTATTATGACCAACCTTTATGGTAGGTTTGAAACTTTCTCTTGGGCTTCCTCATTATGTTGGAATCCTAACATTTGGTTCATAATTGGTTAGAAGTATGTCAAAATGATTTTGAATGCTTGGTATATTCCATGCAAGTGGACTTAATGTTTATACATATTTTTCTTATTTGGTAGCTTGAGCTTGCTACACTTTCACAACAATAATTCTAGATGTACTTATCCAAATGACTTGATTCTTTTTTCAAATAAATTACACATATAATGATACAAAATAGTCAGATTTCAAGTCAATATAAGACATATAGAAAATGTGGTGAATTTTTGAATTTTGCCCTATTTTAATGTCATGTCAGTCTGAGTAGGTCTTACAGTCTTAGGTATATCTCAAATGGTACAAATCAAATTGCAAAACTTTCACTAGAAGTTACACAACACATAAAGGAACATTTTTCATGTTTTACTCATTGTCTAATTCAGTGTATAAAGTCACCAAAACAAATGACCAATCTCAGGGTGAGCAGATTTTGAATATGTTCACAATTAGTCAAGATGAAGGGCAATATCTCAACAATCATGTTAAATTCGACGAAAATATTTTACATGAATGTATACCAGACATAAATATACAAATTTCAAGTTTGTCACATCGTCAAATTCCAAATCTATGTCCATCAAATTCTTGAAAACAAAATTAAAAAACTAATGAGGTTTCATCAGGTTCAGGGTCAGTCACAATGAAAGAGTCATATCTCTTTCCACACAACAAATCAAGCAAAACTGCTTTACAGTTATTTATAGGGGATATACCCTACAAATTTCATGGTTTGTACTATGTCTAAATAAGAACATAAGATCATCAAAATATATAAAAATAACCAGACTAAGGAGATTTCAATTGGTTGTGAACCAGCCCTAATGAAAGCCATATCTCCTCACACACACCAAATTAAGCGAAATTGTATTACATATATTTAGATAGGGCATAAAGCTACAACTTTCATTTATCCAATGCATATGTTCATATGGGATTTCAAATCATTTATGCAATGAATATGTTCATTTGAGAATGCTGTAAAATGAGGATAGTGATGTTACATTTCTTCCCTTCTTATGAGGAATTTCGTCTTCGAAATTCAATACTTGTAAGCAAATGTGGATATTGTCATTTAATGTTCTCTTTGGTTTCCTATGTAGCCTCTTTTTGTGAGTGGTTTCTCGATAACACATTAACCAAAGAGATTTCTTGATTTCATAACTGTTTTGTCTTATAACCAATGATTTTCACTGGTTCTTCAATGTAACTTATATCATCTGCAATTGTTATTATTAGATCCCTAAGTATATGTGTAGGATCTAACCGGTACTTTCTAAGCATACTCACATGGAATACATCACGAATTTGAGCCATCTCTACTGGTAGTGCTAACTTGTAAGCCAATGGACCAATTCTTTTTAGGATCTCATATGATATGTATTGAGGACTCAATTTCCCCTTCTTGCCAAATTAAATTATTCCTTTCTATGGTGAAACTCAAAGGAACACTTTGTCTTCCACCTCATTTTCCATTTCTTTTATGTGTTGCTTTGCATAACTCTTTTATCGATCTTGTGCTACTTTAAGTTTGCTCTTGATTACCTCCACCTTGTCCATAGTGTTTTGCACTAGTTCTAGCCCTTCTCTAACACGGGTCCCTTCATCATCCTAATAGGACTTCGACATTTTCTTTCATATAATGCTTCATATGGTGCCATCTGTATACTGTTATGATAATGATTATTATAAGCAAATTCGATCAAGGCAATATATTCATCCCATGCACCTTTGAACTCTATCACATAACCTCGAAGCGTGTCTTCAAGTGCCGGAATTGTCCTTCTTGATTGCCCATCTATCTAAAGATGAAAATCAATACTGAAACTTAACTTGGTAACTAAAGCCTGTTACGAACTGACCCAAAATTGAGATGTAAATCATGGATCTCTATTTGATACAATAGACATTAGAATGCCATGTAATCTGACAATTTCATCTACATATTTCTTGGCTAAATGCTTAAGTAAACTACCCCCACCAAATAGGCAAAAAGTGAGCTGACTTAGTTTATCAATGATCACCCATATAGCATCATTCTTCTTCAAAGTCCTTGGTAACCCATATATAAAGTCCATGGTTATTCTTTCCCATTTCCATACTGAAATCATCAATGTTTTTAATTTTTTAGCTAGTGCTTGATGTTTTGTTTTGATCTACTGACTAGTCAAACATATTGAAACATAGGTTGCTACATCTTTCTTCATTTTAGGCCATAAAAAATGAGATCGCAGGGTATTATACATTTTTGTCATTCCCAAATGCATGGAATATCGAGCATTATGTGCTTCTTCAAGGATTTCTTTTTGCAAGTTATCAACATTAGGCACATAAATATGAGAACCGAACATTAAGGTATCATTTTGAATATCAAAATCACCATGTCTCCCTTGTTTTACATTTCAATCATTCTCTATAACTTTAGATCTTTGCCCTATGCTTCTTTAATTCGATCATGCAACATTGGTCTCACTTGAACAGTAGCAATGAATACCCCATTCTTTTTAATGTTTAGTTCCATATTCAAAGCTCGTAACTAAACTAAATAAGACAATGGAAATACCTATAAATGAGCTACACTACTTCTTGATTTCCTGCTCAAAGCATCATCAACCACATTTGCCTTCCCTAGGTGATACTCAATGGTGCAATCATAATGTTTTAGCAGTTCTAATAATCATCTCTATATCATGTTTAATTCCTTTTAGCTTAACAAATATTTCAAGTTCTTGTGATATGCAAATATCTCAAAGTTTCTACATACAAGTAATGTCTCTATTTTTCAAAGCAAACATAATAACAGTAAGTTATAGGTCATGTACTAGGTAAGATAATTCACAAGGCTTCAGTTATCCGGATGTATAAGCAATTTTCTTACCATGCTACATTAAAACACATCCCAAACTTTTATGAGAGGTATCATTATATATTACAAATCCTTAGTTACTAGTAGGAATGGCTAACATTGGAGCAGATGTCAATTTATCTTTTACTTCATCAAAACTATCCTGACATGCTTTAGACCACTAAAATGCTGCAATTTTTCGAAGTAACTTAGTCAAAAGAGCCGCTATAAGCAAAAACCCCTCAACAAATCGACGACAATACCAAACTAGTCTTAAGAAACTTTAAGCTTCTGCAACATTCTTTGGGGTTTCTCATTTTACTATTGCTTCAATTTTGTTTGAATCCACCTCTATGCCCTTTTCAGAAACTATATGTCCTAAAAATACCACATGGTTAATCCAGAACTCACACTTGTTTTATTTAGCAAATAGTTGTTTTTTCTCTTAAAATTTGTAACACAATCCTTAAATGTTAGTCATACTCATCTTTGCTCCTTGAATACACCAGTATGTCATCAATGAACACAATTACAAATTTGACTAAGGCTAGAACACTTTGTTCATAAGAGCCATAAACACAGTTGGTGCATTAGTCAAACCAAATGACATCACCAAAAATTCATAATGCCCATACCTGATTCGAAAACCTGTCTTTATTACATATGGGTTTGAAATTTTGAGCTGATAATATCCTGATTTCATGTCAATTTTAGAAAACACCCGTGCTCCTTGCAACGGGTTAAACATATCATTTATTCATGATAAAGGATACTTGTTCTTCATAGTAATCTAATTTAATTGCATGTAATCAATACGCAATCTCATTGTCCCATCTTTCTTTTTAACAAATAATATTGGAGCACCCCAAGGTGACACACTAGGTCTGATGAATCCCTTTTTAAGTAGTTCTTATAATTGGATCTTTAATTCCTCAACTCATCTGGAGCCATCTTATAGGGTGGAATGGATATCGATGCAGTTCCTAGGACGAACTCAATTGTGAATTCTATCTCTCTATCAGGTGGCAAAATAGGTAAGTTAGTTGGGAACACATCTAGAAACTCATTTTCCATGAAAATATTCTCAAGTAATTCATTTGTGAACCTTGTGTTTATCACATGTGCCAAATAAGCCTCACAACCACTTTTAATCATGTGAAAAGCCTTGATAGTAGAAACTAGACATGTAGGTGCAATTTGCCTTCCCTTTTGAAACATAACCCTTGTATGATTTAAAGATTCCAGAATAACTTCTTTAGTAAAACAATTCACTATTGCATGATATTTGGACAACCATTCCATACCAATTATCACATCAAATTCACGAAGTGGCAACAGTACTAGATCAACATTCAACTCAATGCCATTAATGTCAATCACATAATCACGACATACCTTATCCACAATCATCACATCTCTCAAAGTAGTACTAACACATAGATTAAAACCTAAAAGTTGATGCTTACTACATAATTGTGATGCCTTGTTCAATGAAATGAATGAATATGTTAAGCTAGGATCAATTAATGCATCAACTTCTAAATCATGGAAAAACAAGTTTACTAGTGATTACTTATGGAGCAGCAATAGCTTCATGCCTAGTCATGGCAAATACTCTGGCCTGTGTGGGGGGTATAGAACTCTGACCTTCAGATCTGCTCTACCTTTGCCCTTGCCAAATGATAGTCAAGCTCCACTTGCTTTTGTAACTTTGTTTATGGACTCTAATGTTGCTCTGCCTCTACCTCCGCCTCCCTCTGACATTCTGGATCTTTCAGGACAATCTCTAAGCATATGATCAAAAGATCCATAAATGTAGCACCCACTAGTTAATTTTCTACATTCACCCATATGTTGCTTGCCACAATGTACACATGAGGGTCATTGTATAACTTGGCCTTGACCTCGGCTTGTATATGATGAAACTCCTAATCCTCTATCTTTACAGCTAGAGTAACCATCCTAGCACTAGACTGCAATGGCATAAAATCTCCATGTTTACCTTTCTTTCTGTTAAAATCTCCTATAAACTCAATAGGCCCTCTTTTTACTGGGCATTCTATCCTTTCTTTTTCTAATCTTTCCACCCTGATTGCAGTAACTTTTATCTTAGTATAACTTTCAAGATATGTAGCTGTGATATTACTTCTGATCTCATATCTTAGTCCCTCTTCAAACTTTCGACATTTGCCTTTGTCAACCACGAAGGATGCATGATGAGATAATTGATTAAATTTTACCTCATACTCGGCTATAGTCATCTCCCCCTGCTTTAGGTTCAGAAATTCCCTTCTTTTATCATCTTTATACACTTTTGGCATGTAATTGTTGTTGAACTCATGAAGAAAATCATCCTATGTAAGCATTGGAGACTAGACATCACTCCCTGGAATGGTTTCCTACTAATCATATGCATCCTCCTATAATAGTGACACTATATAATCAAACTTTTCTTCTGGTGTGCATTTCATCAAATTCAAAATTTGTTGTGTTCTTTTTAGCCATGTCTCTGCCACTGATGGATCTGTGGTACCATTGAAGTCAATTGCACCCTGTTTTCATAATTTGTCATACCTTATTTCTCTTTGAATTGTTGGACCCTACACTATTGGTTCACTAATTCTATGTTGTGGTTGCCCATGAGATATGTGTTGTGCATGAGAATGTAGGACATCTAACCCTATCAGCAGGTTGATCTTTTAATGGTTGGCATGATGCTTTTATGGAATGCAAATCGGCTGACTCTTCTCTCTTTAGTGAGCCATGGGTACAACCATGACTACCCTCTGCTAATGCGTTATAGACATGTAAGACTATGTCATATGTTAATGCATAATAGTACAAAAGTCATGTTATGTTCATATGTATGTCCCTATGGAACCTATCCCTACTAATGATACCAAAAACTATAACGACCATTTTTATTTACTAATCCTGGCATGCATGTCCAAAATTACATATGCATAAGGGTTGATTCATTATACATACACAATTCAACACATATTTAATGTACATATATGTTAACTAATGTTCAAGGCTAGCGCCATAAACTGTTTCCTATCTAGATATATGTACATGACATAAGGAGAGAGAGAGTTGAAATTCAGTCTACGACCTGTGGTCTATGTGTCTCTATGTAAAACTCTATGCACCAAAGTATCTAAACTCTATGCTTTAGTATCTGAAAAACATAATTGCAATTTGGTGAGTTACGAATCAATGAAAAAAACAATAATCAGATTCTTATGGCACAACCAATAATGAAATATAGTTAGGATACATTACAAGTATAAGAATTGACTTTGCAAGTGCAAATGCAATAGATTGAATTTTTTTTCATCACCCTGCAAGGCAAACATGGCTCCTGGGAATTCATGTGATTCAAGTGACATTTGATTTTGTTGGCCAACATATAACAAGTAAATCATTTGATCAATAACATATGCTAATATGACATATTGGTCCCTTTTCCAAGTGATTTGCAAGTGTTTGACAAGCTGGTCACAACATCCTTTTAGTTCCATATGCAAGTGTTCATTCACAATGGTATACCAAGTAATCATTAAAAGCATATAATTCTCACTTGAGTTGTATTCACATGCAAAATGTAACAATTCAATCACATATACATGTAATGAAACATAATCATAACATAAAATTACCACACATACACATTAGAATCTAATTATGGTTTTTACTCACCTTTTGCTGTGACCAACCTTTATGTTAGGTTTGAAACTCTCTCTTAGGCTTCTTCAATGTGTTGGAGTCCTAACATTTGATACATACTTGGTTATAAGTATGTCCAAATGATTTTGAATGCTTGGTATGCAAATATGGGCATGTTCCATGCAAGTGGACCGAGTATTTATGCATATTTCCCTTATTTGGCAACCAGACTTTAGAACACTCTCACAACAATAACTCTAGATATACTTATCCAAATGATTTGAATCTTTTTTTTTTCAAATAAACTACATATATAATGATACAACATAGTCAGATTTCAGGTCAATATAAGACATTTAAAACATATGGTGAATTTTTGAATTTCATCTTGTTTCATTGTCATCTCAGTCTAAGTAGGTCTTACAATCTTAGGTATATCTCAAATGGTACAAATCAAATTGTAAAACTGATTTACCAAAAGTTAAGTAACATATAAAGGAACTTTTTCATGTTTTATGCATTGTCTAATTCAGTGTATAAGGTCAGCAAAACAAATGACCAATCTCAGGGTGAGTAGGTTTTCAACATGTTGACAATCAGTCATGATGAAGGGGCAATATCTCAACAACCATGTTAAATTTGGCGAAAATATTTTACAGGCATATAGGCCAGACATAATATACAAATTTTAAGTTTGGAACATCATCAAATTTCAAATCTATGGCCATCAAATTCTTGGAAAATAGAATTAAAAGACTGATGAGAGGTTTCATCAGGTTTAGGGTCAATCACAATCAATGAGCCATATCTCTTCCCGCACAACAAATCAAGCAAAATTGATTTAAAGGTATTTAGAGGGGATATAACCCTACAGATTTCATGTTGCTCACTTTGTCTAAATCAAAATATAAGGTCATCAAAATATATGAAAACAACCAAACTAAGGAGTTTCAGTTGGTTGTAAACTAGCCCTAATGAAGGAGCCATATCTCCTCATACACACCAAATTATGAAAAACTGTTTACATGCATTTATATGGGGATAAAGATACAACTTTCATATTTTATAGTTTCCCTAATTTCTCTTCAAGGGTTATGAAATCATGGGTACAAATTTTGCTCCAATTACAAAACCAACACAATCAGCTCTTGTTTCTTTTGAGCTTCAACCTTTATACACGAGCTCTGCCTTAAATTACTCCATAATTCTTTCTAATCATGCATGTTTAACATGTTATGGGAAGAAGATAAAATGACTTACCTCTTTTGCCAAAACTAGAAAAGCTTAGGGTTTCCTCCAAGCTAGCTCACTCTGCTCCCTTTCCTTTTTCTTCTTCTTCCTCTTTTCTTCCTTTCTTTCTTTCTATTTTCTGGACTCCCTTATGTTTTTGGCTCTCCAATCTGATCCTAAAAGATGACAAATTTAATTTGTATACCTACCCTAATAAGATAAAATCATGATGTCTCACTACCATTGTTTGGAAGTTCAATATTCCTCTTTTAGTCCTTCTTTTTCACTCTTTTATCTCATCCATCCATCTCCTAATCCCAATATGCTCCTTATACTTTCAAATAAGCTCTAAAACATCACTATTTATGATGCTATATCACACACACAACATAAGATAATTTTCCATATAACTATACAAACATTACATATATGTTCAAGTGTCCTAAATGCAATTGTGCAAATGTCATCATTGTGCTTATCTGATTCACATATCTAAATGATCATTTATCCAATGCATATGTTCATGTGGGATTTCAAATCATTCATACAATGAATATGTTCATCAACCCTCACCTCTCTTCTAAAATCTCTCTCAAATTCTCCTAATTTTTATTCTTATGGCACCCAAAAAGCTTACTAAAGCAGAAAAGGTAAGGCAACTGCTCAACATCAAAGCCTTCCTCCTCTTCATCTAATGAAAGGGATCACCAAGAAGAAAAGGAGAGTTTTAAAGCCAACTCTAGCAAAATAATCCAACCAAACAAAATTCCATCCATCTTTGTCCTTGAATCTTTTAGCAATAAAGAAGAGATACAAGCCTTTCTTTCTAACATTGGTTGGAATGAATTCATATTCCGAGACAAACTAGAATATGAAGAAATTGTGTAAGAATTTATATGCATGGTAAAACTCTAAGCCAAAGCACCAAATCAAAGGCAGGTACGTATGGGATGGTTTTTAGGGCTTTTGGCAATCATCACTCCATAACCTTTGCTTAAGTCTCTTCTCTTTTTAATCTTCAAACTAGAGAAAACATTTCATTTGTTATCTCTACTCTTGACATCATTTATTCAGAATTTGGGTTCGAAATTTTTATCAAAACCAAACATGACCCCAAAACCTCTCTAGCTAAATACATCAAAACCCTCAAAAATTGGCTCCTTCGTAGAATTATCACATTTTCCATCAATGTTAGGTGTGATGGAAATAAGAAAGTTTCTTAAAAGGACGTAGCATTCCTTTTTTGCCTTACCAAGAACAAAATAATCCAAGTAGGGAGATACCTTATGGATCAATTGATCCATATGAGTACAAAACCAAAAACCCAATGTCTCTTTCCTTCTCACATCACATCCATTTATAGTTTTGTTAGAGCTTTAAATGACGAAAATGAAAAATTCCTCACCAAGAAATACCTCCCCTCTCAAAACTTCCTTGACTTGCCCTACTTAATCAATGCCAAATGCCCATCCTAACACGTATCTCTATACCTTATGATTTATTAGGGCTAAAAAGTAATAGTGATACGAACAATGTTGGATTAGATTCCTTACCCGTATGATTGAGAATAGTTGCCCAGATCTATCAAAACAAGTATTGGAGTTTTGATCTTCAAATCCCAACTAGACCTCTAGAAAACTTGTTTCTAGCAACCTAAGTTATAAAGATTCAAAGT
>CATIWR010050883.1:0-23046 GCA_949677035.1 Omphalea diandra | reverse complement strand
TTGATTCCAAAAATATTGATCTCAACTTGAAAAATATAAAAAGACTAAATCCTAAAATGAGAAAATTATTTAAAAAAAATTGAAAGTATGCTTTACTAATATTTACAATAATATGTATCTATTTGAGGAAATATTTTTTTTTTATTTATTTCTATATTTTATGCATAAATTTATTGATATAAAATTAGAAATTTTTATTTTTTATTATTTAAATAATCTTTAAATTCTAATATAAGGTTAAATTAACTAAAAATATTAATTTAGATTAATACGTAACTTTTTAAAAAAGTTTAAGGGTCAGTACACTTTTATCTATTAAAAAATCGTTATGAAATATTTAAAATAGTTTGATGACTTTTATAATGAAAAACTTAGACCAAGTTATAGTTTGATGAGTACGGTTGCAAATTATTCGCAATCTATTATACTGTTGTATGCTTTTATATATTTAGAATTTTGAGTAATTAATAAAATAAATTTAAATCTTAGTATTGTATTTATAATTTTTACTTTTAATTTTTCTATTCTCCTTTTTAGAAATTGTTTAGAATTTTTAATTTTTAAGTTTTTTCTAATTTCATATTCAATTTTTTCATATGATGTTAACTTCCTATTTAGAATTTTTTAATTTTTTAATTTTTATTTAAAATATTTATATGTCAATTGATTTTTCTAATTTCTTATTTACAAATTATTGGCACATAATTGTAATTATATATAATTATTTGATAAATAGAAAGTAATGATGTAAAACTAAGTTTGAGACACACATTGTAAGGTATGATTATAATAATAAAATTTAAATATATTTAATCTATATTTTATTAAATAATTAATTAATTAATTGAATGATTAAAATTAATATACAATAATAATTAATTTTTAATTATTATTTTATAAAAATTATTATTATGTAAATAAATTAATAAAATAAATTTCTCAAACTTATAATAATGTACATAGGTAGTTATAACAAAAAATTATTTATTTGTTTATATTTTCAATCTTGTGTGATATAGTTTCAAGAGAAAATATATTAATTTCAATGAATTCCTGATAATCAATCAAATAAATAATATTAAGTATTTTATGATAAAAAATAAAATTAATAAATAATTACAAACTATATATGTAAATGTGAGTTAGTTGTAATAAAAATGTTATTTATTGATTTATACTTTTTAATTTTATATAGTACAATATTAAAAAATTTTATTAAACTTTCAAAAAGTAATTCTCGATACTCTATTACACTATTGTTTATCCTTATATATTTAAATTTGTAAACAATTAATATAATTAATTTTAATTTCTTGTTTAAAATTTGTACATTTAATTTTTTCGTTTTTCTATTTAGAAATTGATTAGAATTTTTACTTTTTAAGTTTTTAAAATTTCCTATTTAAAATTTTTTTATATGATTTTAACTTCTTATTTGAAATTTTTTATTTTTTAATTTCTTATTTTGAAAGTTTTATTTTTCTATATGGTAGTTGAGTTTTTACTTTTCTATTGAATTTTTTTGATATGAAAGTTTTTTTTTATAATATAGTGTAAAATAATGACAAATAGTCGTATTATATACAATTATTTGATAAATAACAAATTGAGACTATGCGTTGTGCGATATCATTATAATGATAAATTTTGAATATATTAATATAAATTTTAATTAATTAATTAATTGAGTGATTGAAAATTAATATATAATAATAATTAAAATTTAATTATTATTTTATAAAAAAATTTTCAAGTAAATAAAATAAAATAATAAATTTCTCAAATTTATAATTATGTATAGAATTATTTATAACAAAAAAATATTTATTTATTTATATCTTTAATCATATGTGATATAATTTTAGGAGGAAATTTATTAATTTGAATGAAGTAATTCCTGATAATCAATTAAATAAATAATCTTAAATATTTTATAATAAAAAATAAAACCACCAAATAGTTAAAGACTATATATACATATGTGAGATAATTGTAATAAATGATTGTCTATTAATTCATACTTTCAATTTTAAATTTTAATGATGTAATTTTTGATAATCTATTAAACTATTGTCTAGATTATATATTTAAAATTTTGAATCATTAATAGAATTAATTTTAATTTTAATTTCTTATTTAGAATTTTTTCACTTTTCTTTTTTTTGTTTAGAAGTTGTTTAGAATTTTTATTTTTTAGGTTTTTTTAATTTTTTATTCAGATTTTTTTATATGATCTTGACTTATAGTTTAAAATTTTTATTTTTTAATTTCTTATTTGAAAGGTTTTTTTTTATACAGCTATTGAGTTTTCTGATTTTCTATTTATAATTTTTTTATATGAAGTTTTTTATAATGTAATATAAAATAATGACACATGACTATATTATATATAATTATTTGACAAACAATAGTATAAAACTAAATTTGAGACAACACATTGCATGGTATAATGATTATAATAAATTTAACTATATTTTAACATATTTTTATTAAATATTAATCAATCAATTGAATGATTAAAACTAATATATAATAATAATTAAATTTTAATTATTATTTTATTAAAAAATTATTATCGAATAAATAAAATAATAAAATAAATTTCTCAAACTTGTCATTATAAAATAACATTAGTTGTAACAAAATATTATTTCTTCATTCATACATTTGATCTTATGTAATATAATTTCAAAGTAAAATTTATTAATTTGAATAAAGTATTTCCTTATAAACAATCAAAAAATAATATTAAGTATTTTATAATAAAAAATAAAAGTAACAAATAATTACAAACTATACATGCATATGTGAGGTAGTTATAATAAAAAATTATCTATTAATTAATACATTCAATCTTATGTAGCATAATTTTAAGAGAAAATTTAACGAAGTAATTTTTAACAATCTATTATATTGTTGTCTGCTCTTATATATTTAGAAGTTTGTATATTTAGAATTTTAAATAATTAATAGAATTAATTTAAATCTTAGTTTCTTATTTAGAATTTTTAATTTTACTTTTTCTATTTATAAGTTGTTTAGAGTTTTTAATTTTCTATTCAAAATTTTTGTATATGATCTTGATTTCTTGTTTAGACTTTTTTATTTTTTTTATTTATTATTTAAAATGTTTATTTTTTTATATGGTATTTGAGTTTTCTAATTTCTTATTTAGAAATTTCTTTTGATAATATAATGTAAAATAATGACATATAAACATATTATATATAATTAATTGATAAATGTCAAACGTTTGAAATTAAAATTAATAATATATATATTGATGATTAAGTAATTGGATGGTATTTTGGTCTAGTAACTAATGTTCATACTCAGTAGTGTATAATTGAAATTACATTATAATCTATTCAAAACTGTATTCTATAGTTTATATATTCTATCATTAATGATAAATATTGCTTTTTACTCGATTTATTGCTAAAGTAGTGGTTTTCATTTAATCATAAACTAACTTATTCATAATTTACTCAAATATAATATTTTTATAAATTTGAATTTCGATCGATTAAAAAAATGTAGCCATAATGATATATCTATGATTAAGTACGTATAAACAATGAAAAAAAAACAATATTTAAACATCAATGAAAATAGAAAATATTTTGTATCTCTTTTTAATAAGACAAAATATCTAATTAGTTTTTGTGCACTAAACTTGTATTGTTTTTATGTCATAACTACAAATTAAGAATGTTAACAATTTCAATTTTTCAATAGAAAGTCCACTTATCATTAAATGTGTATATACGCACTTCTTTTTTTTTGTTGAATTAGAACTCAGAGTTTAATGGGATCAATTTCCAATTTTTAAGTTGGATCAATCATTTGATTCTAAAATTTTTAATACCTTTTTTATTTTTTGAAATTTGAAATTGATTTCCCCCTTCTCCACATTAATAGCCTAAAATTTAACAATCAAGTTATATTGTATGGAGCAATATACTGATTTGTTCGATCTAACTTGTTTCTTTTCAACAGATTCCTGTGTTTTCCTCCTTCCATAAGTTGGAATCCATTCTCAATAACAGTTGTGTTTTCATTAGCTATATTTCTTTGGACAATGTTTGCCACATTTTCCCTTTAACATGCAAGACATTATCGTAATCACCAGTCCATAAATCATCCACTTCCTTATTGCAGCATGACTTTTGGATTTATGGGCTGGGTCTGCATATAATAGAAAGCCCAGCCCGTAACTGTATCAAATAACTGCACATGCGCGGCTATCATAAAGCATAACTTTCCATAAGTTATCAAAAGACAGAATAAGTTTGATCCAATAATTCTCTATGAATATTTATATAAATTTAGACAAGTTTATATATGTATGAGTAATAGACAAAAATAACAACTAATGATAGCTTCTTTAGCTATTAATAGATCTATTATTCAGGATTGGGTCTTTTATCCTCCCAGTCCTCTTAAAACTCTTTTGCACTAGGATTGTGGTTGCTATTAAAGTTATATTTTCGACCAAAAAAATAGCGTGATTAAAAGCTCATTGATATTCCAATGTACCTCTCTCTGCGAAGGACTGGCACAGAAAAGAGCTCTCCCTGACATATTAAGACAAACCTTTTTTTTTTCCCTTTGTTTGCGATACATTTCAATGCGAAAATTTCACTGATAAAATACCCATCTAAACATTTGACCAATTTAGCATCTCTATCCATGAAAAAATTTCACCGATTCATTGCAAGTTAGTACCCCTAGCTGTGCATTTTTCTTTCTTTTTTTTTTTTTTTTTCATCAAAGACCATTTATAGCAAAAGTCAGCTTTCATATATAAAATATTGAAAACGAAAGAACACAAGTGCTTTCCACTTTCTGGTTTCTCGTGGTTAGTGTAACGTTACAAAATCGAAGACAAAACAGAAAGAAGAAAACTGCATAGAAGACAACTATTGTGATCATGTTGTAGGCATGGTAGAGAATTTGAACTTATCTTCCCATGATCCCATGAAGGTTGCATAACCTTGAACTTATCTGGATTCTCTTCTTGGGGACAAATTTTGTGGTCACCACTACCATTTCTATTGCCTATTTTACCCAAGCATGCTGGTGTCTCTAGATAAATAGAAATATTTTTCTTAGTATACATTTCATTTCTTGTGCACAATCCACGGTCTCCTCTAACATCTAATCTTTTTCCTAGCTTGCTAATGAACACTTCTGGTAGTAGTAGTTCTCCACTCAACTGATTGTAGCTCACATTTAGCTGATCAAGATTCGGAAGTCACCCAAGCTTGAAGGAATTGTACCAATAAGACTATTGTTGTCTAGAGATAAGGCAGTGAGATTTTTCATTGAGAACAAAGAATTAGGTATTGGGCCCGTTAACCCACATCCAGACAAACTTATTGATTCAAGTCTTTTAAGGTGCGCTACAAACAAGGGTATCCCTGAATTTATAGGGTTGTGATCCACCACTAAGTGTTGTAACTGTCTAAACCTGAAAGGGCTACAGGCATTGGTCGATTCATAAAATTATGGTTCAAATCAAGCAAGACTAACCTCTTTAGATTCCCTAATTCTGGAGGAATCATTCCAATAAGCTTGTTATAGCCTAAATCAATCTTCTGCAGAAGCTGAAGCTGTCCTAGTGAACAAGGAACCTGCCCTTCAAGACTATTGCAACTTAAGTCCAAAATGGTCAAGCTATTTAATCGACTAATCTGCTCCGGAATTTCACTACTTAGATTATTGTAACTTAGATCAAGTTGCTGTAGATTTACCCAGCCATCAAGCTCATCAGGAATATTTCCTTGTAGATTATTCTGAGACATGCTTAAAACTCTTAGGGTGGTAATGTGCCCTAAACTTGAAGGTATCTCTCATGGTAGAGATGGATTGTAACCAAGGGCAAGATGTTCTAATGAAGATAAACACTCAAAAATAATCGGAGAAAGAAAGGAAGATGAGGCTACAAAGAAGTTGAAAATGGAAAGAACTTTTAGATAAGGTAGCTTCTGCAAGGAATTTGATAAGTGAGCAGAAGATTTGCAAGGAGGGTCAAGAATATCAGGGCCAATATGAATCTTTGTGACATGAAATATAGGATTACTCGTACTGTCTTCTACAACTTCAGCTATCTCACATTGAACTCCAGGCCATGGTCTATCAGTACATGGTTGTGGGTGAGCTGCAGTCCAATCAGGATCATCTAAAAGAGCATCGACAACCTCAAAAAGACCAAAAAGCTCTTCCTCATCCATCACCATAACAGGAGGAGCATCTATGTTTCTTGATAGTGCAATAGCCTCACCTGCTAAAACAAGAAACCCAAGAACAAGAGAAAGGCACGTACAAGAAGCCATAAGAGAAGCAAGAAACTACAGATCAAAGGATGAAAGACAAGTAAAGACCCAAAAAAAAAAACACTAAAGATAGGAAAGGCAAAGAGAGGACAAGAATATATTAAAGCTGCCATGCAAACAGGTTATATAAATAAAATGTGTTTCTATATCCAAAATTTAAGAGCTTAAAGCGTGATTAATCAAGAAAATGATAGTGTCAGAGTTGTTGCAAAAGAGAGGACATGCAAAATCAGTAACTAAACTTGGAAACAATGGCAGGACAGTCAAAATGGTAATAGAAGGAGGAAAAAGCGAAAAAAGGGAGTAAAACTAAAACATGATGGGATGGGACAGAGCCATACCTGAGCATCTGTTGATGAGATGGACATCACACAGGAAATAGCTATATGGGGTTTATCTGAGTTTCCAGTGGCTTTCTTTTATCTCTGTTGGGCTATAGGATTGACCGCTGCGCTATTGGAATCTATGTTGCAGGCTGCAGAACTCAATCTTAGTTAATTAAATTTTCTCATCATATTCACAGCTACTTAACTATCATTTATTTCTGAAGTCGAGTCATTAACTAAGGTTGTTTCTTGAAGGACAATAATAAAGAAACATCCTTTTTTAAAAAAAAACCAAGGTAGACAGATTTTATTGATAGCAGTAAACAAAGTGTGACCATTCATGTCTTACCATAATCATTTTTAGTGAGACGTGAATGGTGGAAATGATAATGGTTAATTTTCTTAAATTCTTCTGCTCTTCCCTTTTTTTAATGCTCTCAATTTAATTATTTTACATATGCAAGACGGTGAGTATACAAGGTTTTTACAAATTTGTAGTTTTATATAATGGCACCATATCGCATCGTAGAATTTACTATATTCAGTGGTCTAAGAGTGATTCATCTATAGAATTCTGTGGTTTTTTTTAAGAGCTATTAACCCAAAAAAAAAAAGTACCATTCGAAGAAAATATTATTGGATTAAGCCCAAAAGGCGTACAGGGTTCAAATAAAAGAAACAGAAAATTATAATAGGAACAATGCCAAAACTTTGGAGGTCCAGAGCCCTCGCCCTGCATGGACTCAACTTGGTAAAAAGATCTCTGATCAGCGCCCAGAAATTTGCCTAGAATTTGTAAATAAGTAAAAGAGAAAAAAGGCTTAATGATATAAAAAAAAAAAACATGAATTTTGACATTTTATTTGCAAATTCATTATGAACTTTTAAATTTGATAATTTCATTTATTAATTTTCTGATTTTCTCTATTCCATCACTAATCCAAATTTCAAATAAATTTTAACTTATAAATATTGACATACCACAAAAAAAACGACATCATATAAAAGTCCAATTGAATAAAATATGTCAAGTTATCAACAAAAATCATTTCATAAAAAAAATTTGCAATAAAAGAGTTGCAAGTTTTCTAAAAGCACAACATTTTTTTTATCAATAATTTTAAGAATTATAAAACAACTCATATGGTAATATCGTATTTTTTTTAATGTTTTGGCATATTTGCTTTTATTAGAACTACACGTTAATTCAACTTTAAATAATAATAATAATAAAGAAGTAAAATATATATTTAAATTTTCATTAAAAATATTTGTATATTAAATAATTTCTGAATTTATTATGTTATAATAAAAAAATTAAAATATAAATTAGTTTAAATTAAACTCTTAAATTTTAAAAAATATAATCACGTTAAAATAGCATTAATATATGAGCTTCCATTATATTTTGCAGGGAAGAGAAATCATGATTGCCACGATATGATTTATGAATATGGTGGTTATATTTTTCCTTTGACACATCAAAACATTGACAATTGAAATGTCAATCTTGTAAAATATAAATAATGAATTATCATGGATAACGACTACTCACAATAATTCATCTTAGACGGTGAATATTTAAGGGACCAAAGAAAAATAGAGACATCAAAATAAAAGTATGAGAAAAAGCAACCACAGCATCTGCATATATATATACCTTTATTAATTTCCCATAGTGAAGTAATGACGAAAATGGTGAGAGAATAGAATAGTGGGCTTGCAATTTTGGTTTCTTGCGAGGACAAATAAACACGATTTGATAATAGAACGTAAAAGTTGCATGATTAATCTTTAAAAAATGGCATATATCATAACTAAATGTTATGCCTGACATAAGGTAATTAAATGCAATATAATAACAAATTTTAATGCAATAAAATATGTAATGTATAATATGACGTGATGTAATAATTATTTAAATTTTATATTTAAAATAAAATAATATAATAATCTTATATTCATTTTTTAATTATAATATAAAATGATGGTAATCTTAAACGTATAGTGACTGTCAATGAATGATGCTGACAAATAATAATTAAGAGGTGATCATTGTAGTAATAAGCGAAGATGATAACTATGGTAATAGTAATCAAGTGAATTAGCATGAACTGAGACGGTATTTTGCAAATACGTGATTATCTTGAATATATTAACTATTTTTTTATTTTTCAATTATTTGGAAGGGACAAAAGAAATACATTGTTTTTTTTTAACAATTACTGATATCTAGTGAAACTCATAGTAGAATTGGAATTTAAATGAAGTTTTGAGACTTGTTAGAGAAAAAAAAATGAATAAATCTTGTAGGATTCTCAAGAAATTCTTTTGAAAGCCAATAATTATTCATCTTTTTCTTGCCTTCCGTGAATAGTCAAGACATTAAAGAATATTTAGAAAGGTATTAGAGAAATGATTTTATTTTATTTTTATTTGTTCCGTTTGAAGAAAGAAAATATCCCAAAGGATTGATCTTTCTTTTAGTGGTGGTGACGAAGATAGTAAAAATAAGAATCATAATATATATATATATATATATATTGGGTAAATTACAAATTTGGTGTCTAAATTTTTAATTTTTTCTATTTTAGTGTCTAGATAATTTTTCGTTCAATCAAATATTTGAATTAATAAGATCATTTTTAATATGGTGGTTTCTCTGATCTGAACGAGTAAAATCATTTATATGTAGCAACTACTGATCATTTAGATTGAAAAAAAGTATCACATTGAAAATCATTTTACTAGTTTAGACATTTGATTAAACAAAAAAAAATATTTAGACATAAAAATAGAAAAAATTAAAAAATTCAGATATTAAATTTGTAATTTATACTATTACATAAATTAGTCTGAAGATGATTAATGGTTAAATAATGTAATTCAAAATTATATTATAAATAAATGTTTTATGTGATCAAGCAAAATTAAAGGTGTGTTTTTTACCTATTTTAAAAATTCAATTTGAATTAGCCTAAAATAAGTAATTCATGTTTAATTTTAAATTGACAAAAATCTGAAATAATTTAAAAATTTTAGGAAAAATCTAATTTAACTTTAATTTGATCGAAAACAATCTAAGAAAAAACAACAATAGATTCTCTCTCCTAATAAACTATAACTTTTTTCAATATGAGTTTTAGAATTAAAAAATCCAATTTTGAAACAAGCTTATTTTTTAAGTTTTATCAATAACAATTTTTTACTTGTAAAACTTATGTTTAAAAAATCTATAATTATATAAGAAAAAATTTTTATTTTATTTTTTATCTTAAATTCAGATTTCTCTAATAGCAATACCAAATATGCTCTAAATTTAATTCGATTTAAATTATTATTAATATTTTTTAAAATATTCTTTATTTAAAAAGTCAAAATTATATATAAAACTCATCTAAAGTGATCTAAAATTCTTTATGCATCTTGATTCGATAATACGAATCTCATAATCTGAAATACCCAATTTGAATTTTCTTCAAAAATTAAGTTAAGATTAATCTAATTTAAATTCATATAACCCAACTAATTTGTCATCTCTAAACAAAATCAATCATATAATTACAATTTTGATCACATCTGCCAAATCATCTATGATGAGTCATGCTATCGAAAAGATTTAGTACAATAATGTGTACATAAATCTAGGGGTGATCATTTGACTAATTGAATCAATTTTTTTAATTTTCAAATATATAATTGAGTCAAATTGAATTTAGCTAAAAAATTAAAAATAATTAAAATCAAAATATTAATATTGTTATTGATTATAACCTATAATCAAATAAATATTATTTATAATTTAAAATAATATTATTTTATATAATATCAATGAAATTATATGTTATTGATAAATATCATTATATATTATATATAATCAATAAAAAATATTCTAAATAATATAATATTTAAAAATCACAATTTATATATTAACTAATAGAGGTTTGATTATTTTGGTTAATTTAATTTTTGAGGTAACTGAATTGAAAATCTAAATCTAAATTTATCTCACAAAATAATCAAATTGATTTAAATATTAATAAAATTTATTAAATTAACTGAAATTCTATAATACGATTCTGTTTTTCAGTTATTACGGATGGTATTCACTCATAGATAAATCTCATCTCATCTCAAACATCATATGAATTATTACAATCTTGCTTAAGATGGAGTGCCCTTTACTTCCCATAAAAATTTAGATAAAAGTCGTTAACATTAAATTAAGCAACACCATAATTCTAGCCTTGTCTTCCGTAACCAAAATCATAATTAATTTAATCACACGAAACACATATTTGTCTTGCTGTCTTTGGAGTGTCACATTTGTTACTACAAAAGTCTTGCATTAGTTCTTAAATTATTGGGTCAATAATCTTAATTACAATCCGATCACGCAAGAGAGAATAGCAACCAATTAGCAAATGCCAAACAATGATACAAGCTTCAGTCTTCCACCCCACAAGTCCATGTTCCCTTAGTTTATAAATTTTATGATAACAAGGAACCGAAGTTGTTCAAAAGGAAAGAGAATAGAAGTGAAATTCAGGCTCATGTAAAACAATATCACAAGATTATATGTAGGTGATGAACTGATGATTCATTATAAGTTCAAAATATCTCGTGATTGTAATAATTTTATGATAACTTGCTTGGCCATCTATCATTGTTGTTTGTCACACGCGTGACACTAATTCATCCTTAGTCCCATTTTTTTGGGTGATTTAGGACGGCTTTGAGAAGTGTAAATAGAAACTGAAGACATTTAAAAGGATTTTTTGGGCGAAAGAAAGGGAGGAAGGACGAGATTCAACAGGGCTACTTTTGGCTTTCTCTTGATTTTTTCATTTCCATATGTCTAAACTCTTATGACATTAATGTTTAGTTTTATTACGTTCATGGAGAATTAAACCCTCAACTAGATTGAGAGGTATAACCAAGTGGGATTATTTTTGAAATTATTTTTGATATTAATGTTCAATTTCTAGTTTTTGTCATTATAATTCTTGATTTGTTTTTTTTATGCTAATTGTGAATTATATGACTGATCACCATATAATTTTCATCTTAGGATTTATGTGATGAACTGATGAGCGAAATATAGAGTTAAATATAGGAGATCAAGTGGAAACCTTTAGGTAAAAAAAATATATCTAAATCTTTGTGATATGATAATTGTGGCTTAATGGGTCTAAAAAAAAAAAAACTTTTGACAATTAATTGTTTGTTGATTAGATATAACTTAGTGACTCGATGAAATATTAAGATAATTTAAAAGCAATTGCACTCAAGAATTAGGTTGGACATTGATAGTCATTAACCTCCTTTTCACTAGATGAACTCTGAGTTTTAGACATTGATAACCATTAACCACTTCTCACTAGATGAACTCCGAGCTCTAGCGCTTTAAACATCCAATTTCCCTTTAATCAATTTAGTTTCTTTTAATTTAATTCCATTTTCATTGTTACTCTCATTTTCATTATTCCTATGAATTAATAAAAATTTATCAAATAATAATAAACGTTATCCCTATTGATCGACCTTGATAAATTATTTGTGTTATAATTGACATTGTACACTTATAGATAATCATTCCCTATCAATATTCTATAATTCTCTCCGGTTCCTTCCAAAATGATAAACATTCCCCCCTTTCCTAAAAAGGGTTCTAATATTTTATCTCATCTTCCCCAAAAAATTCCAATGGAACGACTATTTTCCTTCCACCACTTTGATCTACCACTACCACATGTAGCTCCTTCTCCACTATCTTAGCAAACGCTGGTTCGTCGAACCAAAACAATGCCGTTACCTTCTTCCAGTCTGAGAAGGAGTGTTTTGTTAGCACAGTATCAACAGATACAGATTCGTCTTTCAAGTTTATAGATACCACTTCTGCCCTTTCAACGTGATCCAATAAAATACTTCTTTAGACAATAGTACATGTGTCTTATGTTGCTCCATATCGAGATCATGTAGGCTAGGTATATTAAGTGGTCTGGTCTCCGAGAAAGATCATGATCATCAATCCCTAGTGTGAGAATTTCACATCCTCCTTTCCTTTTATTTCCTTCACTAGCATATATGGAAGCCAGTTTGCATGTAGTGGTGTAGTAGTCATAACAAAGGGTAAGATCATGGTTGGTTGGGATAATTTGCAAAAAAGTGTAAAACAAAATCAAAATTAGAGAATTATAGTGGTCTTCAAAATAATTATAAAATAAAAGTAATTAAAAAAATATTTTATACTTAGGATTGGTCAAATAGTGCGTTCACTCGTTAGTTGTGGCGGACTAAGATTTTAACTTTTGCATGCATGCATGTAAAATATTGGTTTCATTTTTTATTTTAATAATTAAGAAAATAATTTTAAATCAAATTAAAATTATAATAATTAGATTTTATATTTTAGACATAATTAAAAATTTACAATTTAATATAATTATTACATTTTTATATTATTATATTTAACACATAATCTAATTATTATAAATTTAATAATTTTTATTTGATTTAAAATTATATTCTAGCTATTAAAATGATGATAATTAGATTTTATTCTTGTAATGTTTAAATATCTATTCTAATAAAATATTAAATTCTCAAAAGAGAAGGACAAAAATTATGAATTTATTGTACCTTGAGAGAAGGCTTCCTCCACAATTTCAAGGTAAAAATTGTCAAAACCACAAATTTACAAAAAGAGATAGAACAAGAATAAAATCTGATTATCATCATTTTAATAGCTAGAATATAATTTTAAATCAAATAAAAATTATTAAATCATAATAATTAGATTATATGTTAAATATAATAATATTAAAATATTATATTAACTTGTAAATTTTTAATTATGTCTAAAATATAAAATCTAATTATTATAATTTTAAATAATTTTAATTTGATTTAAAAATATTTTCTTAATTTTAAAATAAAAAAATAAAATCAATATTTTGCATGCATGATCTTGGTCCGCCACTTTAAGTGACACATCAAGATAATTGCATAAATAATTGTGTAATTGACGACATTATACAATTTTTTTATTTATATGCATTATTTGACTACCTATAAATGCAAAATATTTTTTCAATTATTTTCAAAACCACTACAATTCTCTAATTTTAATTTGTTTACACCTTTTTGCAAATTATCCTATGGGTGGTAGTGGAACATGGACTTGGTAGGTTAAGTACTTGTTTGATTGATGGGTTTCTTATGTGATACTTAGGGACGCCATGGATCTTGCTTCTTTCTACTACAACCCCAAAATCATTCATAACCATCTTGAACCCTTACATAGTCATCGAAAGGATCTTCAACAGACCAGCCGCTGATGATGCCTTCTTTCCATTGACGATCGATATGCGTTTGAATGCAGTGGCTGTCTTTGGTTAAGGCATTCTATTGCTTGGACACACACTTGTAACGTAGCAAAGATTTCATAGGCAACTAACTCAGGATATCACTGATGATTTCGATTGGAAGAGAGCAATCTAAAACAGGAACTGAGTTTTTGTTCTCTTTCTTATTCTCTTCTCTCTTTGCTTTTCTTTTGTCGTGAAGAGAGCAATCTAAAACAGGAACTGAGTTTTTATTATTATTATTTTTTTCTTATTCTCTTCTCTCTTTGCTTTTCTTTTGCCGTGGTTCTTGATTATTAGATGTCCAACCACCACCATACCCACTTTTAAGCCTTTTTGTTTTCCGCCAATTGCGGCTTCATTCTACCTCTTACCGAGGAGTCATTTTTTTTATATTTTTTTTTAATGCAAAGTCCGATGGATGGAAAGCTACTTGTACTAATTTGATGTTTTTTTTAAAAAAATAAAATAAAATTTGTCTAATGGGTGCTTTCTAAGCATTATAATTTTAGTAACTCAGGTACATATTATAATAAATTTTAGATAATATTATCAAGTTTTATATATAAATTATACAATTTTTTATATAATACAAAAAATAAGTACATATATTTTGATAACTTTTACATGTTATATTGACAAAATTATATATGGATGTAAAAATAATTTAAAGTTGCATATGCAATTAACAATATATAAATTTTTGCAATTCAAAATGTAACTAAATAATCTCTAAACATAACTATCAAACATATAAAAAATTATATATAGTTATGAATTTTATATAATATTATGAAATTTTATATATAACTTGTACATCATTTTAGGTAATAAAAAAGTTACATAAATTTGATAACTTTTTACATATTAAATTGATAAAGTTATATGTTGATACAAAATAATTCAAAGTTTTATTTTGCAATCAATAGTATATAATTCAAAATGTAACTAAATAATTTATAGATATAACTAGTAAACATATAAACTAAATTACATATTATTATGGATTTTATGTAATATTGCCAAGTTTTATATGCAAATTATATATCTCTTTACATAACCAAAAAAGAGTTGCATATATTTTGATAACCTTTTATATGTTATATTGATAAAATTACACATTCACATAAAAAATAATTTAAAGTTACATATTGCAATTAACAATATGTAAATTTTTTAATTTAAAACGTAACTAAATAATCTCTAAACGTAACTAGTAAACATATAACAAATTACATATTTCTATGAATTTTATGTAATATTATCAAATTTTATATGTGTCTTGTACATTTTTTACGAAATAAAAAAAAGTTACATATACTTCATAACCTTTTCCATATTTTGTTGATAAAGTTACATACTAATATGAAAATAATTTAAAGTTACACACTGTAATCAATAATATGTAATTTTTTTAATTAAAATGTAACTAAATAATATATAGACGTAACTAGTAAACATATCAAAAAATTACATATTATAATAAATTTTATGTAATATTATCGAGTTTTATATGTAAATTGTACATCTTTCTATGTAATCTAAAAAAAAAGTCATAATTGTTTTACTAAATTTTACATATTATATTGATAAAATTATATATTAACATAAAAATAATTTAAAATTACATATTGCAATTTGTACTATATAAATTTTCTAATTCAAATATAATTAAAAAATTTCTAAACATAACTAGCAAATATTTGCAAAATCATATATTGCACTTTCAACAACTATTATATTATAAATACAAAAGACCATATTTGATTTTTATATTTATAATGAAAGATATGTTTTTGAATTATTGAATTTTGTGAACTAAATTCGAAGCTTGTGGATTGTTTGGTCAATTAGAACTCAAGATTACGGTTTGACTAGTTAATTATAAATTCAAATGGTACTCTAAATCAGACCGAAGTGTTGTAGATTGTATTATCAATCAGACCTGAAACCTGTAATTTGAGATATGAAACATCAGTTTGGATAGTGTATTGAGCATAATTCTTGCAATATATATGTGTGTGTAGGAGAGGGGGTATTTTTTGGGATGTAATTAACATATTTTGTACACTTTTTTATTTTTTTTTTCAAAAATTGGTTCTTATAAAATATTGTCTAATAAATTTATAAATTTAAATAAAAATTGTGAAAATATGCATTCAAAATTAAAATTTATAAATTTTGTGTATCATATTTATAATAGCATTTTGATTAAATCTTTATTTTTTATAATTTATATTTATTATTGAAAAAATTTTATTAAAATATTATAAATATTAGTTATTAGTTACAACAATTAATTACATGTGATAGTAGGTTACAATAATTAGTTACCTATAATAGTAAGTTATTATAGTTAGTTATACAATTTATCTAAATTACATGTTATTTATTGCTTAGATAAAAATCAAGACATTGAAATAATTTTTAAGACACTTAAATATAAAACACTCTAAAATTTCCTCTGTCTAATGGGTATGTGAAGAGAAATTCTTTGGTGAACTAAATTTATCATATAATCATGCAAATGTCAACCATTTAACTAGAAGATATTTACATAATATATATTTTAAGTATGAAATTATAGAAAATTGTGAAATATTATTGACGAAACAAGAAAATTATATAAATGATATTTTTATTAGCTGATATTATATAAATAGATTTACACAATCCACTCTATTATGAAATTTTACAAATTTACGAGATGTTATTGATAAAATGAAAAATTATATAAATAATTTTTTGTTAACTAATTTGCTATTTTATATGATGAATTTATCTTATAATAAAATTTCTTGCCTCCAAAACTTAACTCATTAATTTTTTTTCAATAAGCCCAAAAATCTATAAGACATATGGTTCGGTCCATGAAATTGTACTGTTTTGGAGAACGGATCATGTTAGTAAGTCGATTAGGTAAAACGTAGAAATCAGACTTGTGATCAGTTTAATTTGATCCACATTATTTTTAATATTATTTTAATTATTATAAATATATTTATAATATTTTTTTTGATATTTTAACATTTTTAAAAAAATTTTTAAATTTTATTTATAATTAAACTAATTAAATCAAATTCATTAAATTGATCGAACTGATCCAACTGAAAATCAATCAACTAACTTTAAAATTACTAGTTGCAAAATATCAAATCTAGCCTAACGAGGATGGCAAAATTCTCCAAAGAAAATATAGTGGGTCATTATGGATATTTTAAATTTGGGAGGTTGCAAACGGTTTGGTGGAGGTCTTTATTATTTTAAAATAGAATAATTTTAATTTATTTTTTTAAAAATAAATTAGAGTTAAATTATTTTAAATTATAAGTGAATCAAATTTATTTAAATTATTTATTAAATCTGAAATTAAATCATATTATATATAAGTTGACTTTCTTTAAATAAAAAAATATTTATTTTAATTTTAAATAAATTAAATTTAGATTAAATTTTATTATAAAATTTTTAAATCATTTTATGCTTGAATCATTTTAATTTTTTTCTAAATCAAGTTGAATTCATATTAAATCATAAATGACCTGTATATAAAATTTAATTTTACAAATATTTTAATTTATTAAGCTTTCATAACAAATAATTGTAATTTCTTACATCACAATTTTTTTAATAATACATCACAATTTTTTATTTTATTCAGTCACACCATCGGTTATTAGTCATTGAATAATGATAAGCATGGTCCTATAGTAATATTACTCTAACATTGTGTTTGATTTATTTTTTTTATAAATTTTAGACAAAATTTGATTGAATATTTTTCGTTTTTGTATTTGATCATATCAAATTTTGTATACATTTTCTTCTGTATTTTACCTTTTTTCTCCTTCCAAAGATTACAAAAAATTTTTTGCGGCTCGAAAACAGAAGAACCAAGTATACGATGGGGGTCTTGGGTTTTTTACCCGGCATTTCATCTTCTCCACCTTCAGTTCAGGTGACCGGCCCTTGCTCAAAATCTCGAGATTCTTTTAATAAGAGTCTGGTTTTTGGAAGGAGAAAAGCAATAGTCTTTGGTTCTGGTGTGATAGTGGGTTATCTTCTTAACTTGCATTATCTCAATCCAAAGTTGCCTTCTTCTAACTTTGCTGTTGCTCAAGAAGATGAGCTTCAAGAAGAAGAGGACAGAATTGTTCATCTCTTTCAGGTCTCTTGCTGTCTTCTTTACATTTATTGATATATATCTGCCTGATTTTTACTTGCAGTTCCAATTTGATGACCCATTTAGTTTTATGGGTGATGAATTGAAATTGTCTTCGGGTTTGTGTTTTATAATGCAAATTTATGAAATGAGTTTAAAAAATTCCCCATTCGGAGGGCAACAGAATTACTACCTATTTCTTGCATCTTTTCTTATGTATTTATGTATTAACTTGAATGGCAAATTATTGCTGAATCAATATATCAATATTATATCGCCATTGGTGTACTATGTTTCTTTGTTCTAAAGAATGTTATTGGGTGTTGAGTCTTGCAATTTTATATTGCATCGTTGGATTGTCCTCGAATTTCTTTTTCCTTCAAATAACTCTAAATTTAATTGTTCTATTTTTTTTCGCATATTATTGCAGATAACTTCACCATCAGTTGTTTCCATTAAGGACCTTGAATTAGCTAAGATTCCCAAGAGCTTCTCCTCTGATGTTGAGGACGAAAACGCAAAAGTTGAAGGGACAGGTTCGGGATTCATCTGGGATAAGTTTGGTCACATTGTAGGCGTTCCCTTCTTGTGTTTGTCATATCTAAATTCATCTCCAGTATCTAAATGTGATAATCATTTTTGATTTATTAGCTTTTTGCCCTTATTTCTATGATATGATCTCATAAGTTCCTTGGTAAAAGACTTGACAAAAGGAGTAAAAACTGCTTTGTGTGATATGTATGAACTACAAATATGATGAGCATGCTGACAGGTGGTTCTGGTTCATAGGATTTTTCCATGTAGAAACTTTTAGACCACGCTTGTGATGTGCTGAACGTTATACTTCATGAAAACTTTCCACAATCCTTCTTGATTACTCAATGCTGTTAACTATTGAGATAGACATCTGAAAATGAAAGATAAATGTTGTCGTATTTGCCATATCCAAGTCCTTTGTTGATTTAAAATTTATATGTGAGATAAAGGTTTTGCTTGCTTCTATAATTGTTTCTTTCAGCTCTAGTGACTATCCAATATCATTGAAAATTTCATTCCAACATATTGCAGGTTACAAACTACCATGTTGTTGATAAATTGGCTACAGATAGGAGTGGATTACAACACTGTAAGGTCTTGTCATTTTTTGCTACCAGGTGTTCAATGACTGTTCGTTGTAACTCAATATGTGATCAAACTGCATTTGATGTGCATCGGTCATCCATCTTAGTAGCACTATATTCTTCGTGTCTTCTCTTTAGGTATTTCTAGTTGATGCTGGAGGCAATAGCTTGTATAGGGACGGCAGGATTGTTGGTTTTGATCCAGCTTATGATCTGGCTGTTCTTAAGGTATCCCATTGGACCTCTGTACTGCAATTGTTTTGAACTTATTGTTGATATATGGAGAATACAATTCAATAACTTAGTTTTGTTAGGACCAAGTTATTGACTAGGACATTGTCCCTGCAATTTCGGGGCAGGTTCAATTCAATGACTTAGTTTCGTTAGGACCAAGTTATTCACTAGGAAATTGTCCCAGCAATTTAGGGGCAGGTTCTATGATATATATATATATATATATATATATATATATATATATATATAGATATATATCAAGATTTTATTAGTATGTTTTATCTAGGACCTGCTTAATAAATGTCACTATGAAACATTCAATAAATTTATGTATATATGAGGAGGAATAGCAGAAAGTTCCCACCAAAAGATGGACGCCTTTTTATGCAAAGAGAGAAACTTCCTTAAAGTGGAACATATTTACGGAAAGCATTTGAGAGGGAGCATGCTCATTAGTTTCAGAAAGGACAAAAGATGACACTACATGTTGAAGAACTTGCAACTATTTCAATGAAGTCAACTATGTATTAGGACCTTACTGATGGAACAAAATTATTCACTTCCAGAGATGTTCCTGTGTGAGACTTGCTATTGTAGGCATTGCCATAGGACTCTTATTAATGAGACAAAGCTTTCTGGGAATCTTAACCTTCTGGGATTTGGCAATTAGAGCAAAGTAGAAATCAGTATCAATGTGGTTTAGGACAAGTTACATTCAGAATTTCATTCAATTCAAGCATTTGTTGCCACTCCAAGCACAGTATGCATGACGTATTGCAGATAGGAGGATACATATGTATGCTGATCACACTGCTGCACTTTGTCATGACTAACTATTTTATATTAGTGAATGTGTTTGATTGTTTTGGTTCCTATATAAATTATCATAAGCATACTATGATTATGCGATGCAGCAGGTATTGGGGGATGCTAACTATTATTTACATCTGTAGGTTGATGTTGAGGGGCATGAACTGAAGCCTGCTGTCCTTGGTACTTCTAAAGATTTACGTGTTGGTCAGAGCTGCTTTGCCATTGGGAATCCTTATGGATATGAAAACACACTCACAACAGGGGTAACTTATAAATAATGTGAAGCAAATTTCATTTTTGCGACTACACCTAGTATTTTTTTTCTTGGTTTCTTGGGAGGATGCCATGGTATGATAGAGCAAACTGAGCTCTGTTTTTTTTTTTGGGAAAAATGAGGTGGGAGGCAGTATGTTTTATGTTCTGTTCTGGGTTTTGTTCTGCTCTAAGTTATTTAAGCATTATTATCTAGCTTGATGTTTTGCTTGGTCAGAAGCATGATGACTGTATAGTTTTTTGCATGATTCAGGTAGTCAGTGGCTTAGGCAGGGAAATACCTTCACCTAATGGAAGAGCCATACAAGGAGCTATTCAAACTGATGCAGCTATTAATGCTGGTAAATAAATTAGTTTTCTTGCCAACATAAATTAATAAGTTTCTAAATCCTTCCTGATTGTTGTGCTTTTGGTTACGTTGTTCTATTTCATTTTTTGGATTCCTTATTTATCATTATGATGGTTCAAACAAAAGTACAGCACTTACTGATTTCCAAGGAGTACCATTTTTCTAGATAAGATCATGCATTCTTTTATTCCAACTTAAATTTCCTCTCATTTAATTTGGTCTTATTTGACAGATAATGGACACTAGGAAAATATAATATATAGTCAAAAACCCATGTCTCTTACGTTCAACTTTTATCTTGGAGTTTGTCGATATGATCAACTCTTCAGGTTTAATGTATGTATTCTTTTCCTACAGGGAATTCAGGTGGACCATTGATTAATTCATATGGGCATGTTATTGGAGTTAACACAGCAACTTTCACCAGGAAAGGTGAAGCAAGATGCTTTTCAGTCATTTATTTCTCTTAATTTTACCTTTTGAGCAAACAGTTCATGAAGTGAAGATCATATTTGAATTGGCAACCGAGTCTTCATAGACTTACGTTTTAGCAATTAAAGCAAGGGCAAGCAAGTTGATAAGTTGTATGATTCCTCTTTATCATTACCAAAATTATATCCTTTAAATCAGAAGCCAATGCATCTTTAAATTAGTTATATAAGGACAAAAGAGTTATGCTAGTTCCTTTAAGGTTCAGCTTATAACTTGTTTTAACTCAGTTTTATGCATTAGCTTTTTTATTGTTTTTTTTGGCTTTCAATTGGTCCTCAGCAATAACACAAAACTTATTCAGTTCAAAGTTCTGAAGCTACATCTTTTACTTGCATTTGTTGCAGGAACAGGAATGTCCTCTGGAGTGAATTTTGCTATACCGGTTGACACTGTTGTGCAGACTGTACCATACCTTATTGTTTACGGAACTCCTTATAGCGATAGGTTTTGATAATTTGTATATTTTGTACTTCAAGAAATGCAATAGGTGGTAGTGGTTTCAGGACTCTGGAATGTTGCCAGCTCCAACAAGGCCAATGATGGATTAGAAGCTATCAATGTCAAGTAAATGTAAATCTCCGTTGTGTACTCTGTGTAGGTTTCATATTACTTTGGCCCTTTTGGGATCTTATATCATGTAGGTCATGCATTTCATGGTGTGTGACAAAATTTTAATACAATTCATCTTAAACATAATAATAATTCAGTGAATACTCTTGGTGAAAGCCAGACTTCTTTACTGCTGGATCACAGCAAAAATTCACCTTTTTGTTACTGATCTCATGGGTACCCTAATTAAAATCAAGCGGGTTTTTCTGACTCTGTAAAGGGTAAAAGGCATGTAATTTCCCCCTAAAGTATGAACCATAGTTGGGGAAAGAAAAAAAAAAAGGAAAAAGAGCCTAAACTCATCTTAAAGCAGCTCAAACTCAAAGTTCCTTGTTTTAATGCCTTCGGATTTCTTGCAACTTCAAAGCTTTGAGGGTGCAATCGATAACACTATCAAACGTAAGTTCGACTAGATTGTAAGATTTAGAACTTGAAATTTCACTGGACGAGATAAAATATTTAAATTTAATTGAATTCGACTGACTTATTTATGTAAAATTTTTTGCAATATCAAATTAAAAATTAAGTAAAATTGAGTAATTGAATGATTTCATTCAATTCGATTATTTATATAAATTGATGAAGTTGGTCAATTAATAAAAATGTTAAAATTTCATTAGACTTGCAAAATTTTTAAATTAAGTATTTTAGTATTTCAAACTTGGCTTGAATAGCTCGAATTCAAGTTCAACTAGATTAAAAATTCTTTTAAGAGGAAAATAAAAAATTTTAATCATTTGAAACTTTTTTTCAAATCAAATTCTATCACTTTTTTTAGATAATTTTTTGATTGTATATTTTTTTTTATCAAATTTAGATAATTTTATTAAAAATTAATAATTGAATTTGAAATTCAATATATATATATATATATATATATATATATATATATATATATATATATATATATATATATATATATATATATATATATATATTTTATATTTTATTTATATATTTGT